>JAQFXM010000516.1:0-48162 GCA_034693345.1 Entomobrya multifasciata | reverse complement strand
CAGTACTGTAACTGTGGAAGCACAACTAGTTACAAATTGCTTCGCCACTTAGCTACTCCTAGCTTGATGGGTTTATTCTAACATGCTTTAATAAAATACTGTCACAATTGGAATTTACGGATCACTCAACTATATTTTGGACTAATTGATTTAAATGTTCATTTAAATAGATGCCATTTATTCTTACCACTACCCGACAAAGCGTTAATTTATTTATGGATGTCATTTACGGTAAATCTAGTACAGCAGAAAACTAATCATATCAAAATCGCCAACGCAGAAAATTTAGCAAACAGGAAATTGCAGAATGAAGTGTTACGAATCTCGGGGCTATATAAATACATGAGGGCTGTAAAAGATTTTAATTGAATTACTTTCTCCTTTTATAAGCATTACATTACATTGACTATAAAACATAAGAATTCTATACCAATATTTTGTTTTGTCATCAGACTAATTATCATAGATCGATGACATGTCATCTTCCCGTACGATCGTGTGCTGTTTAGCTTTTTGCATTGCAACCAACTTACGTTACGAAAACCAATTGCATGCCAACAAAGAGTTCAGTACAGTTTCACCATGAATCATGGAAAGGCAGAGTTTTTCGTTAGCAGTACTATTTTACTTTCACTCATTTTCTTGCGTGTCATAGTGGGAGTGTCTACAGATAACTCAACTATCCAAATTCCAGATGAACAACGATTACGGGATACACTCTTAAGGGCACGAAGTTGGACAGTCCGGCCAGTGGAGAATTATACGGATCGCTTGGACGTAAATTTGCGGTTTCTGTTAAATCGAGTTGCAGAACTGGTCAGGCAATCAGTATTTCGAATTAAGTCTAAAGCTTTTATTTTTTCATTTAAAAATAACTATATTTAAAATTAAACAGGATCTCAAAGACCAAGTGTTAACTCTGAACGTAAATATTGAACAAGAATGGGTGGATTACAAATACAAATGGGATCCCAACGAATATGGCGACATTACTCATATAAACGTACCATCCAAAAGCATATGGCTTCCAGACTTCCAACTTTATAATGCATTTGGAGAATTCGAAATGAAATCTCACAATGTACTGGTTCACCACACTGGCAAAATACTATGGAAACCCTTTGCGATTTTAAAAACATTCTGCCCCATTGAAGTCACATATTATCCATTTGACATTCAAAAGTGCAGACTTACTTTTGGCTCATGGACGTATGATGGTGACAAACTGTGGATGACTCTGATGGATATCGAACGTGTTGAGAACGGATCAACACTTCCGGTTGGAATGGTTCTAAAAGATTATTATCCATCTTCAGAATGGGATCTCCTTTCCATTCCAGCTAAATTCAAAATAAACATCTACCCTTGTTGTCCTGAACCTTACACAAGTAAGATTAACATTAAACTAATTAGGTTTCCTCTATTTCTCATGCTAATCACATAAATTAATTATATCTATTTTTCTCGTCAACAGCTATCGAATTTGACATGACTCTCCGACGACACTCCCAATTCTATTTAATCAATCTCGTAATGCCCCTCATGGGATTATCCTACCTTTCCCTGCTTGTATTCTATTTACCAGCAGATTCCAACGAGAAAATTACTTTAAGTGTGTCCCTTGTCACAAGTCAAGTCCTATTTTTGCTGTTAATGATGGATAATGTTCCCGTTACATCCTTGGCTGTGCCTTTACTCGGGAAAATTATTATTTTTAACATGATCCTTGTTTTCATTTCCATTATATGCACAACCATTGTTCTAAATATTTACTACCGGAAGCCTACCACTCATAGTCAACCCAAATGGGTTAGGCGTGTTCGCTACTCATTACTTCCCAAATTACTTCTAATGGAAGCTATTCCATTAGAAGGCAAGTCATATAGAAAAAATTGCTGCGGAAAACGGACTGGAGAAAGCAGCAATTTTGGGACACAGATGGATAGTGAGTCACGGTTACAAGAGGTTTCACGGTTGTGTAGTCTAAGTCTCCAAGAAATTAATTGCCAGTTACAAGGATCCAGTCAAATTCAAGATGATGGAAAGTATGATATTCAAAGGGCATACAACAGTGTTTGCTATGTTCGGAATTACATGCAGCGGTTGGAGATAACTAACGCAGTAATTTTGCAAACAAAATTATTGCAAATGGGTTGTATATTTGAAACAGTTAGTCATTTTTTTCTATTTACTTTTTAGGAATGTGAAGAATGGAAATTTCTTTCGGCTGTGCTGGATCGGATATTTCTGATACTTTTCAATGTAGCATTTTTTGTTGGTACGGCAGTACTGTTGATGGACGCACCAGCTTTGTACGATCACAGAAAAGCAGTTGACAAGACTTTATTAAAAAATAACATGCAACCGGAGGACGTTGTTAAATTGGAGCAAAATTATGATGTGTCTGTTAATGATTCTTGGGTTGACATGGATAATAGTTCAGAGGATTCAAATGTTGTGTTTGATGAATAATGGCTAAACTATGCATTTAATTTAATTTATGAAATGCATGCACATGTATTGAAATACAATATTCAACTAAATACTAGCTTAAACTTAGAAAATGAGTTGAACTGTTTAATTATTACTTGTCTGCTAACGACTAGGTTCGGGTTGAGGTAAAATAGGGTGTTCCATGCATGGCATAGGAATTAAATTAGTGAAATATTGAGTCACGACTCATAACATGATTTACAATATGCTAAACACGATTTGCTAGTGTATTTAACCGCAACAAGTCATTCTAACAGGACAAACAGGATGTTTAAACAAATAAAATACAAAGTACATGAATTTTGACCACATCTAAACTAGAATTCAAACTATTTTTAAAATGGTTCTGTGTTTTCAATTATATTCAGTTTTAGTTTTATGCACTATCACCCATTCTTTCGAGATTCCTCCTGAACAGTTACTCCGAGATAAACTTTTGTCTCAATCAAATCCTTTACTTAGACCAGTTTTCAACCATACTGATGGCATCACAATTTATATGCGCTTTTATCTCTTAAAAATTGTGGACATGGTAAGCATTATACGTTGTTTAAAATATACACATCATGTGCATTGTGTAAACACTTGGCAATAAGATTTCAAATTATTTTAAGGACATTATAAATCAAGTACTGTCATTACATGTGAGAATACATCAAAAATGGCACGACTGCCAACTATATTGGAATCCTGATGAGTACCAAGGAATATCTCAAACAACCTTAGCTAGTGAAGAAATCTGGCTGCCTGATATATCGTTAATATTTGGAGAACTGCAACTGGAACTTGCATCTGGGAAAGTTGTAGTGAAATACGATGGCACTGTTGAGTGGATAGTCGTTACAACTATAAAATCACCTTGCCTTGTGGACGTGCTTTTTTACCCATTTGACATTCAAAAATGCCAAGTTTACTTCATTTCGTGGACGTATCAAGGGAACTTAGTTTATTTGAAATTAATGGACTTACCAAAACAGAATTCCACCGAAATCAACAAAAACATCAGTTTAACCTACATTGTAGCAGTTAAGATCACATTTATTTTATGCATACAAAATATTTTGGAAACATCACAATTCAAATTGGTGCATTCTCAAAAATTATGTTATACTTTGGACAGAATTTAACCGTTGCCATGGACTTGAATGAATTCTTACCAGCAGCTGAATTCGACCTCATTGAAATTTCAGCGTTTATAAAAGAGTTTTATTATTTCTGCTGCCCTGAAACATATCCAAAATTAATATTTAACATAAAGCTTCGTCGTCATGGCAACTTTTATCTTACCAATCTTATACTCCCGTTACTTGGAATTTCCTACCTATCTACCTTAGTATTTTATCTTCCAGTCGATTCTTATGAAAAAATTACACTATGTGTGAGCGTTTTCACTGCACAAATAATGTTTCTTTTGCTAATGATTGATAACATCCCAGTGACATCTCTTGCAATACCCTTGCTTGGCAAACTTATTATCTTAAACATGGTCCTTGTTGTTCTTTCCATCTTTTGTACTGTGATTGTCCTTAATATCCATTGTCGACAGCCTAATACTCATAAAATGTCCAAAATGGTTAAAAAACTGATAAGCCCTGACGCATTTCTTCTTAAAATGTTACTTGTTGCCCCTCCGACACAACAAAGTAGCCCAGTGGAAAAAATAAACAAGTCAAACCCTGATAACATGGGCACAGAAGCAGGCCAGTCCATACCAACCCCCAAAAAAGTGGAATCGTCTCGTATTAAAAGAGCATTGAGAAACATCGCTGCAGTGCGCAATTACTTCCAGAAAATGGAGGAAAATTCAGGGGTGAGAAACTAAATTAGTTGTTTCAATTTAATAATTAGAGTTAATATTTTTAGAAAAAATATAATTTCGAACTATACAGATATGTGAAAACTGGAAATCGCAAGCTGCAGCCTTGGACAGAATTTTCCTTGTAATTTTCAATGTCACATTTTTTGTTGGGAACTGGCTGATTCTAATGAATGCGCCTTCTTTTACTGACAAAAGCGAGGCACTTGGACGGAAATTACATTAAATACTACAAACGTTCGTTTAAAATTATGTCATTTAAATAGTGTGCATTTTACGAGTTATGAGTTGATTAGATTTAAAATTATTCAATTAAGTTCTTTGAACTAACAAACTATAGGGAAACTTTTGCTTCCAAATGTCACTTGTAGTACATGAATATGCATACATGACAAACATGATGTCGTTTTGGGCTAACATTAACTATGGCTTGGGTTTGATGTTTGATGAACAATGAGATAGTTCTGGAGATAAATTGCTTACCAAAAATATTCATGCAAAATGGTATACTTTGTTTCACGTTTCCCTGGCAACTATTAAGAAGGTCATCAAAAATATTTCTGTGCGCAGTGATATCCGTATTTAGAAAAACAAATTTGTCGGTAAGTAAATGGATGCGCATTCAAAAACTCTATCATGTATATAATTCACATTGTTATGTACTTTATATTTGATACTTTCCAATTCTAATTCTAGGATTTTGGAAAATGGAAGTTTTGCATTTGCACTATATGCTAGAATTTTCCTTGTAATTTTCAACCTTGGATTTTTTGTTGGCAACTGGCTAATTGTAATAAACGCACCCACTCTAATTGACCAAAGTGAGGTACTTGGAAGGACTTTTAATTATTCGACGCAAATTAAAGATCTTTAAAATTAAACTAAATTATTCTTATTAAAATAAACTATTCAATAAGGTTTTTACAAATATTTAATTACAATGTTCTTTTTGCTCACATACTTTGCACAAATAACCTCCGAGTTGCGTGCGCACGTTAATTATGGCATTTGTTTCATAAATGAGTGGTCTCCAGTGACTAATTTGCCTGCCAAATGTTTCATGCAAAGTTGATCTGCATGCATACATACTACATATACATACATGTTTCTTGATATCTATTTTTATTAACTAGTCAGTGTGCATGTATACAAATAATTACTGATAAAACAACATCCAGAAAATGGAGGAAAATACGGTGGTAAGAAACAGTGTAAAATATTCATTCTAATTTACTGAAAATTTTATATAAACATAGAATTTTGAACTACGTACGTAGGTTTGTGAAAACTGGAAATCGGAAGCTGCAACCTTGGATAGAATTTTTCTGTTAACTTTCAATGTTGCATTTTTTGTTGGTAACTTGGTGATTTTAATGGTTGCGCCTGCTATAACTGATAAAATTGAGTCACTGGGAAGGAAATTACATTACTGAAAACTGCAAACGTTCCATTATATGTAATTTAAATAGTGCTATGCTAGTAATGTGTTATGATTAGAGTTAAAATTATTCAGTTACGTTTTGTAACTAAAAATTATTGGATTGGGAAACTTTAGTATTGAGTGCATGACATAGACAAACATGATGTAGTTTCAGTTTCGTGCTAACGGTAACTATGGCTTGCATTTGATGAACTGTCTCTGTCTCTGGAGATATTGCTAATTTAGCAAAAATGTTTCACATAAAATGGTGCATTTTGTTTCACGTTTTCTGGCGAACATTAGGAATGTCATTAAAATACTTTTGTACATAGCCATGTCCCGTGCATTACTAAGAAAAATTGCACGCATCGGTAAATAAATGTATGGATAATATATGATGTACAAAAGTGTATTTGCTTACCCTATATTTAGCACTTCAAAAAACTTCCAATTCCATGAATTCCATGAGAAGTTTGCAGCTGCAGTCGTTATGAATTGATTTTTCCTTGTAATTTTCAACCTTGCATTTTTGTGGCCACCTGGGTAACTTTTATGAATACTCCCACTCTAACTGACCTAAGCGAGGCTCTTGAAAGGAAACTATTACAACAAATGCCAATTTACAGGAAATCTGTTACAATTTATGCACGTACTGTACTTAATGCAAAACAAATTAAATAAATTTTAAGAAAGATCAAAGGAATTGTTGCTAAAAAGTAGCTGGTCCAACCATTTCTTTTCAGAGTTGACCAATAATAAAAAATACTTTTACCAAAACCGCAGCTTACAAGGAAAATTAATGTATGTACAATGTACAGTAAAGTGAAACCAACCATTTTATTACGGAACTTGCTGAATTAAGTATACATAGTTTTCAAGTACATTTTCCTTATTTTCATAACATTTCGCATTGCATAATGTATTTAAAAATAATACGCAAAATCATTTAATGATGATTCATGACAAAGTAACTGGAACCAGCCAGGAATCCCAGACATGATATTTAATTCGTGTAATACGCACGCATCATTTAGTCAATTTTAAAACGAAATCATTCATTTGAGTTTACTAATATGGATAAAAACGACTTTTAAACATTTTAAAACATTAAATAATTTTAAAATGTTTATCATTAAATACAGCATCATTTTGATAGCAGTGTTTCTGCTAGTTTGTCTAACTCCGGAAATCTGTTCACGTGGAACACGAACACGAAATCAGTGGTACTGGCCCACCCAGGAAGAATCTAGTAAATTCACTTAAACTTATTAAAACCATTTAAATACGCTTTATTTTCTTAAATTACACTATAAAATGTGATACTTGTAAACTTGTATTGGCAGCTCTTCCAGTTCCCTTGGGTTTCTACTCTAAACCCCCTTCCAATCCAAAATGTGTTGGAAAATATGAAATCATTGAGCCTGATTTTTCTGAACAGCAGAACAAACAGCAACAAAGAACACATCGTATTCTCAGTCCAACAAAGGAAGAAGCCATTTTCCCAACGAATATCACCTTTGTACTTTCAGAGGAAACAAAAAAATGCTTCCGGGTCTATGAATCATATGCCTGCGATCCCACCCGAGCTTCCCTGCAATTTTTCAACTTAACTGGAAATAAACAAATATTTCGTTTGAATGTCGGGGGTCAAGAGGAAGAGAAGGAAAGGCTTTTGAATTTTAATTTAGATCCCATTTCTTTTGAGCCTTGTCTTCAAGAAAATGAAGAAATCTTGAAGAAAACTCAGTGCCAGAGTCAATTTCACTTGGAGATAAGTAAGCCTAGCAAAGTATATTGTCTAATTTGCTATTTATCTTATCAATCATTTTTATATTTCTTTTGTGTAGAATATCAAGTCACCAAAAACCATCCCATCAAAAATGACAACTGCGTCAACCTCCAAAAACCCAGAAAAAACTCCCCACTCACAAGAACTCAAGCAGAGGTATTCATCGTCCGTGACAACCCCCGCGACTTGGGAACAATTTGCTTGGAATTCTTCTCAGAACAAAATTGTCATGGAAACACAGTTCGTCTTGTGTTGCCCCATACTTCATACTTATGGACAAAACCTGGCAGCCCCAATACTCTAAAAATTTGGGAATTTTACAGTGACAAAAATGCCAATCCAATTGTGGACACCGACATAAACTCTGTTCGCAAGTGTTCCTACTGCAGAAATGATAAAAAGAATATTAAAGATGAAACCTTATTAACTCCATATGCATCTCCGGCTAAAGCTACTCCACCACCTGAAACAATGCCAATGAAACCCCAAACCGGAAGTACTTCCACCACCCCCATTCCCATATCAGCAGCTTCCAAGGCTGAAGATAACTTGAATCAAGTATCTTGTAATTTTTTCGAATGTTTTTCTGTTCCCAAAATTGTACAAGGTGGTCTTCAAAACTGGACTATGGAAATGAGTCGGAAAGGATATGACACAGAAATCATGCCAAAGGCAGTATGCTACTTTTATTTTCAGGATCCTGACTGCACCACACAACCAGTCATTAAAGAAGAAAGAATGATTAACGAGACACTGGTCGCAGCACTAGCTAAAAACCATCCAAAATTTGGAAACTGGTCAGTAGCTAATTGTGGCGATCTTGATTTTCAAGAGCCACGAAGTTCCAAATGTGAAACCCCCATTTTTGAAGACAAATCAATTGAAGATATATTTTCTGCTGAGGAAATAAAAGTAGCTGCTGAGAGGCAGCAATTTTCTACAGCAGAAAAGATTGTTTTATGCGTCGCAGGTGCTGTAGCTTTTATCATGCTTATTTGTGTGGTTATCATGACAATACTGCTGTGCAGAAAGAAAAGAAGGATAAGGGAACTACGGAAACGATGCATTCCAAAAAGGGAAGAGGAACAGCGTTTAACTCAGCGACAATTAAATTTCCATCAAACTGATCCAATTGATGAAAATGATTATGTGAATGACATCACTGGGCTGAGTGCCTTGTGTAAAAGCTTTGCAGGTGAGGGGGAAGATGGAAATTCTTATGAAATTCCCAGAGATCACATTAACATTGGAAATATTAGAGACAGCACTGCTCCCATTGTTGGCGTTGGAGAATTCTCAATAGCTTTGAAGGGAACGCTTGAGCCAAGTGGGAAGATTGTCGCTGTAAAAACTGTGAAGACAGGACAAGCGACAACGAAAACTTTGAAAAGTGCTTTGAGAGAGTGTCAGGTTTTTATGCAGGTGGGGAAGCATCCAAGAACTGTCGAGTTTTTGGGGGTGTGTACGGAAAATGTGAGGAAAGGGGAACTATTCATTGTGATGGAATGGTGTGAGAAGGGATCCCTCAAAGCTTTTCTGGGACAGCATAAAAATAACTTTGATAACTTGGTGGAGGATGGTGAATGGTTGGATGATGAGAAAATGTGGGTGAATTTGAAACAAGAAAAGAAATCAGATCAAGTTTTTTAGCAAATCTTATAACAAAATTGATTTCACTTTATTGTATATTTAGGGAAATAGCCATTAACTCAAAATACACGATAGGAGAAGGCCCTCCACTGGTCTTCAATACATTGCAATTGTTCAAATGGTGTCTTGAAGTGGCGGATGCGATGGAATTTCTGTCTGTTCGAAAGGTACCAGGCTCTACGATTACAATTAATTACTAGTCAATATTTAACTAAATACAGTTTTGCTATAGATCGTTCATGTGAGCTTATCATCTAGAAATATTCTTTTGGACAGCAAATTTTCTTGTAAAATTTCCGACTTTCACTTTGCCAAGCTACCTGGTGATTTTACAAGAAATAGAGCGTTTAGCAATGCTAATCGAACGAACAAGGTTAACAGAACAAAAACTTAACAGTAAAATTAACAATCATTTCACTTATTTTCATTACAATGTAATATGAAAATACTTTAGGAAAGGGTTATTCCTTGGCGTTGGTTTGCCGTGGAATCCCTACTTGATGACCTTTTCAGTTCACAGTCAGATGTATGGACGTTTGGGGTGTTCATGTGGGAAATATTTTCTCTGGGGGCAACACCATTTCCAGATTACACTTTTGGGTCAGAGTTCACCCTTATCATTAAACATGGCTACAGACTACAAATACCGAATTACGCTACCGTTGAAAGGTTCACAAATATACATAATTGATTTTAATCACTAAATAAGTTTTGACAGATTACAAAACATTAATTCAATTCTAGCTATCAATTAATGCTGATGTGTTGGTATGATGCCCCGGAAAAGAGGCCTACATTTACAAAGTTAAAACTACGATTAGAGGACTTAATACCAAAAAAGATTCCGATTGCTCGGGGGCCTGTTCGAATAATCAGGTCTTTGTCAAAAAGCAATTCGATTGATTCTACTGTTGAAACTAAGAAGACTTCTCGAAAGACATAATATAACTATTTGTTAATGTCAATTCACTAACTTGATTAAAACTAAAAGCATAAACATAAAAAACCTTCACTGACTTAAAATGTATTGAAGACACTTTACACTCTCTACTTAAACATCTCATCCATTAGATAGGCACATCGTGGGGCCTTTCCCACGATACTTTGCCACTTGTATCCGTCCTCCCTCAATTCCCTGAACTCCTCCCTCAGAATAAGCAACTGTAAAACAACCACGAGAAAAACACTTAATAAAACTGATAACTAAAAAACCAAACTAAATCATAAGTCAACAATTGAAAATAAAACATACAAATGGGTTGCTGAAGTTTTTAATCTTTGTCCGAACTTGAGCTTCCAAATTATCAATCGGGATTCCTCTTGCCCGTAGGTCAGCAACGGTGGACTCTGGTGGCTCCGGCTAAAACAAATAGTTTAATAGCATAGCACATTAGATTTTTTACAACAACCAAGTATTCAGTATAGTATTTGTATCAGTACATATTTAAAATCACTTACAAGTTCATTAAGTTCAGTCTTAATTGACATCTCCTCTTTTACTTCCTGCTTTATGCCGACGGCTGGATCTGGAGCACTTGCAGGGGTTCCGACTCCGACTCCATGAACAGTTTGCTCTTGCTCACCATCACCACGTTGGCCACTGGCACCGGCATCTTCTCCACGATTCTCGGTGTTGGCGTCCCCTACCACCACCACGGGGTCTTCTGTTTTTAAAGCAGATATTATCCCCCCCACTCCGCCGTCTTCATCCTCGCTAACACTTCCTCCAAACACTTCGTCGTCACCGTCATCCAAGGTGATCACCTCTGGCTCCACGCCTCCTCTTCCTTTGCTGGTTTGCAAACATGGCCTAATCAGCCTGACCCTGTACACACTTAATTCCTTGGTGTACTTCCTCTCCACAAATTTTTTCACCTGCATAAAAAAACAAAAAAATATATAATTATCACACACATTAAAACTTAAACATGACATCTTCCTCCTCCCACAATCCTTTTTCTCTCGCCTCACCTTCATGTCCAACTCCACAGCGTCCTTGGCATTACCACCAGAGGTCCTAGTGACCCTTAATCCCACCAATTTCCGAGACGCCTGAAATTAAAAAAAAAACAGAAAACATAAACACTTCAAATACAACTTAACTAATGTTGCGTGCTGTGTATCCCCCTGTACCCCCCAAAAAAACTTACCACACGACGTTTTAGAAAATGTCTAAATGTGTTATTCCCACTTGTCGTTATCCTTATGGGATTCTGCAAGACATCCTTTGGTCCAGTGACCACTAAAGTAAATTTCTTACTTGGAGCCATTTCGGATTCGAAATAGTTTTGAAAATTACCAAAATTACTTGAATTTCACCAAGTCGCCTACAATACAACGCACTCACCTCACTCTCACTCACTCAACAAGACCAAAAGTTCAGTTTGTACTTCGATCGTACAGCCTGGCCAACTTTGCTTTACAGTCAGGTTGGTTGGGATTTGGGAATGGGGTGAAGTTCGAAGTTGGTACTGAAAGTTCGACATCATCGTTGCGTTATCACAAATGAACCGATTCTGCTACAAAAAACTATTCGACTTAGCAGACAAACATTTCCGTTTTTCCTTTGTCTACTATTTTTCAATGCAAAATATTATGATGCTTCTGCAAAATTTCATAATGAATGAATCCACTAATTAGTAATTAATTAGCTTTTATACGCAATTTATTTATTTATTTATTTTTCAGTTCCAAACTCCAAATAAAATGTACTGGATCATTAGCGATCCTTCTTAAGTACAACAATATATTTTTAATTATTTGACCTTGACCACACAAATTAATCCATGGCTCATTTAATTAATTAGCTCTATTTAAATACATCTATACGCTTAATGTACTTACCAATTACTTAACACTGCAAATGTTTAAAATTACATTTTATTGTAAATGGTTTTTTAGCAAAGACAAACTTTGTTGAAATGAATCATCACAACAGACAACACATTTTTTTTAAATGCGCGACGAAGATAAAATGTTGGCTGAGTATTTTTTCATTACTGTTGACAATTTTGAATTTATGTCTCCTTTTTTCAGTTTTTAAATTGTCATATTACATTTTTAATTAGTTACATAACTATAATTTAATAATAATTTCGATTTTTTTGTTCGTATACATGTTTTAAACGTCATTAGTTCATAGAATGTGGATTGAGGAATGTATTATGAAATCGAGAGCATTTAAATTTGCTACGATGCCCCCCTGAGGAAATCATGTAAATGTTAGTTAAGTTGTTACAATAGTTTTGCAATGTATTTAACTGTTGTAATAGTTATAATGCTAACAAACTATAGTTTAAGTATTTATCTTGATTAGCTTAGTGGTTTTTTAAAGAAGGTTAGTTTTTAGTTTTTGGGAGTATTGCTTTCAGATTTAGAGAAATTTTCTCGGTGAAGCGTAAAAACAAAAAATGATTACAAAACTAATCGCGTTAAAATTTCCATTTTATTTTAATTAAGGTACTTATAAATTAAAATTACCAAAATTGACTTTATTTTTTATCAAATGAGCAAATCAATATCAACATTAACTTTTTTAATTGTACACACAAAATATACAAATTCAAGCTGAATAAGATAAAGAGAGCAATTAAATTTTACATTTTACATAAACGTTTTTTAAATGACTAAATTTTTAACAAAAAAACGGAATGATTATCGTTCATCTGAAACTAAAATAGAGTAAATATATTTTAATTGAGTCTCTACTGTTGCGACGAGTCACTATTGTCAATTAAGAGATCATGAGGATCATTGTTGCTGCTTTCCTCCTCTTCTTCCGAATCTTCACCGGAGTCGTTTTCATCTAAAAGGGCAGCCATACTTTCAGGACCTACTACACCACCACCGCCACCTGAGGAGGATGCACCTCCTCCAGATTGTAAATTGTCTGTCCAGTATTTCATGGCAGGTTTACTGGAACCATTTGTCTTCATTTTCTTAACCTGCAAATCATTTAAAGTGAGAATGAATTCTACAACCTGCAGTTATACTCACTATTGAAATAGTATTTAAAAATAAAACGTCGTTATACTTTGGGAGGAGCAGGTGTTTCTGGATTCGAGGCATCCAACATTGGTTGTAATATTCGTCGACGCGCATTAATAAACCAGTTGTTAACCTGAAGTAAAGTGAGATTAGTTTGTGCGGCGATTTGTCGTTTTTCGTCTTCGGTTGGATACGGATGCTGCAAGAATTCCAAAAAACAGAGAAACATTTAAAAAATTAAATTTTCAAATTAAAATAAATGATATGAAGGTTGTGGATGTAAGACCCACTTACAACAATGTGCTGAAACAACCATGATCTCATAATGGACGTCGCATGTTTTGGCAACACACCTCTTTTCGGCTTCTTCCCCCTTCCACCTCCCCCTCCTCCCCCCACTCCCAAGTAGTCATCATCATCATCCACCGAGCTACTTGGGGTTGGCGGCGTATCGCAATGGTGATGACTTTGTACATTTCCAAAAGGATCCTGGACTCCACTCCCAGCCGAGCTCGAACTTGCTGGTGGAGGAGGACAGGAATTGGCACCAATCTGGGACAACGGTGTACCTCCATGAACTATTCCCATGGGTGGACTAACACTTGTACTATCTCCTCCCCCGGAAGAGCTATGATCCCCTCCCCCCAAACCAGGGGAGGATGACTGAGGTGGATAAGGATGATATTGTTGGTGATGATGGGACTGTAAATGAGTATGGTGCGGATGATTGAGGAAGACTGGGCCATTGTTATTATTATTATTATTTATTGGAGGGGACACCGAGTTGATGTCACCATTTGACGAAAATGAGGAATGGTGCGGACTATTGCTATTGCTGCTGAGACTAGCTGCTCCCCCAAATCCTCCACCACCGTGACCACCACCTCCTCCACCCCCGCCTCCGCCATCAAAGTAGTCAGAACGGAGGAGATTTTCACTTTGCATTTTTCCTTTGAGACAGGCAATGTAACGGTTGCAAAAGTCCTTGCACAGCTCCTGCACCTTGTCTAGTTCAAGAAGGTGGATGCGAAGCACTTGAATAGCTTTGATCATCTATAAAAAACCGGAGAAAAGAAAAAGAAACAGGAAATCAGATATCATGCTGAGCTGAGTGAGAGTTAAGTGGATATCAAGCGAGGCTTGATTGAGCAGATCATTACCAGTCCATCAACCTCGGGATCGTTTGCCAAGATTCCCTTCCGATCTCTTTCCTGATGCTGGACAAATGCCTGTGATACAAAAATAGAAAAACATGAGTTTTTTCTGCTTTGATGCCAAATCAACTTGTATTTTTATATATCAAGTTAGAGAAGTGTGTGTACCTCCAGATCTTGGTGGAAGCTGTCGGAAAATGGAGTATCCGCCGATTGCTTTGTTGCCATTTCACACTTTTCAAAGAGAAGTGCTAAAAGTGGGAAAAGCGGATGTCTGCAATAAAAATATAATATAGTGAGCATTTAAAAAATTATAAATGTATATTAATTTCAATTAACTAAATTATGTAATTAACTTACTTATAAACCGCTCTCTTGTCACATTCAAATTGAGCTTGATCCTGGTAGGGAACATCAGTTGTGAGAATTGGCTGAGACGCTGCCACCGCTAAAGCAGCGTCTTGATGACTTGTCCCATTCCCACCTGCCTGGCCACCACCTTGATCGAAACTTGATGGGGTGACCATTGTATTATTATTTGTGGTTGTTGTGGTGCTTACAATCCTCTGCTCTGCGACAACTTCACTGCCACTCCGCTCTCTCATAATCCAACCGCCGCTTCGCAGGCCAAAGAAATCCTTTTAATTTCTCTCTGTTTTTCTCTCTTGTTTCCTTACACAGCTCTCCTCAGGACATACTTTTCTTACAAATTTTCACTTTCATCTGAAATTATTCCAAAAAAAGAAAAATATTTCTATGAAATTTCATTCCATTTTTAATTTTCATAAAAACTTTTTAATCGATTCCTAAAACGTATTTCCATTCAACTAAAAACATACAAAATTGAAAATCCACAGGGAAAATATTTTCCCTTTTGTTTTCTTCAAAATGGTTATCATCATCAACATCATCAGCATGCAATCCAATTACATAATGACAATGATTTTCGTGTAAAATCAGAGCACTAAGCAGCAGTGCTCCTTGTTGGAGAACAATAAAAGAAATGAGAGTTTTGTCAAAATGACATTTCATCGATCTACTCTCTCTCTCTGCATAGCAGTGTCAAAGCCAGTTCATTCCCAATTCCAACATTATTATTCCCCAGATTCTCATGATGATTTGAACAAGAAAATTCGAAAATGATTATATCTTTGGGATTTTTTTCTTCTTGTACAAATGAACTTTGAGATTGGTTTTTAAATTGAGACAAAGAACCACACAATCAGAGAGAGTTTAACAAGTCAGTCAGTCTATTTTTTTGTGCTGATGATGAAAGTGATAAAATTGGGCTCATTTTCTTTGACATTCTCTCTTTCTCTCTACTTATGTTAGTGGAGAAAACTTGATTTGTCTTCCAAGAAAAACCGTGTACAGAGTATACACCATATTTAGTGTTAAAAAGCAAGTGGGAATTCTTTCTCTGTGTCTAACTGCTCATTGAAGAAAGCCACTCAAAGTCAAACAGCAAACAAAGCTGTGTGCCTCAGTGTTTGTCTCTCTCTTTACACAATGTGTACACACTCCATGAGAAAGTAAACAAAGAAGCTAGACAAGAAAAAACGACAGTATACTTACTTCCTACATAACTTACAAGACAAGCCAATTTTCTCAGGAAAAAAGTAAAATGCGAAGAATCCGAAATATACATAAAAAGAAATGTACATACTCAAGAGAAAATGCCCTGTGGCTCAATTTCTTTTCACAAGTTCACATGCTTTTTTCGTGTTTGTGTGTCTCTTCACTTCCACCAACTTCCTCTTTAACCAAACCAAGCTTGTTTGCTTTTTTGATCAATCAACATGTTTCGGAATGCCCCATACCTGTTCTTATACCGAATACGGAAAAAATTATGCAATTTATCTGATCATCACGATGATTTGATTGCCTGGTCTAACTGATTGGAAGGATTGACAGGGAAAATGAAGCAATCCAAATGTCGTGATGGCTGACGATGACGATGTCTTTGTACGATAATCATGTGTGCAGCGGCGGCACTTCATGGTACCACTAAAATTACCTTACCTACTAACTAAAAAAAGAGAAAGCTTTTTTCCCTAAGCAGACATTTTTTTCCCAAACAAGCAAAGTAAACCTCAGAAAAAACTGATGTCATGTCAACGGGCAGTTAACCGTGCAGAACAACATGCCTTTATACTCAAATCAGTGACTCAATCAACAACATCAAAACTCACTAGAGAACGAAAAAAAATCATCCCATTATACAAGCCTAATTCTCTCCATCTACATCACAGTAATTTTTAGATGGTCTTTGTTCGCAAGAAAAAAAAATACAAAGTTTTTCTGCTTTGTTTACTGTATACCGATTTATTGCTTTCAGTGGAGTTATTTTTGTCACCGTTATAATGGCTTGATAGCACATGTACAAGAGCTCGTAGCAAACCCTTTTTTGAAAGGGTTCCCCACAAATAACATAACCATACTGACTCCTATAAATTGCCTGTAGCCAAACAATACATAATTCTTAAGAATTCCATCAATACCCCATACTCTAATGCATTATGTACCTTAATATCTATATGTTCTTTAACTTTTTGACTTCTCATAGCCATCAGAAATATTATATCGCATATCGGCATTTAGATGATTGTTACAAAGGAAAATGGTATTTCGGTCGGTCGGTCGGTGGTGGTGTATATTTGCCCTGAGGCTGTTTATACATAAAAGTGTCCTTGTGTTTTGGCTGGATGGATGGAACCCTCCTAGTCTCTAATCGTAAGTTACAGTATATTTTTATGAGCTTGTGCTTGAATAGCTGTCGATGATGTTGTGATGTGTGAGTGAGGAATGGGTGATTTTTTTTGGTAGGGAAGAAAAGAATGACGGACTCGTTTTTGACGAGTAATAAAACTTGTAGACCAAGTCATTTGGGCTGTTTTCAAGTGCCACTCAAAAGCCTCATTAAGATAATACCAGAAGAGAAATGCAGAGAAGATAGATAGATGGCTTTGGAATGATATGTAATTCAATTGGGTATAGATTGTTGAGCCATTATTGTTGGAGACGACACGACACTGACACACACTCATTGTCATAACAATTATTATTACTGCTGGACGACAGTGACAACAACACATTAAAAATGACAAAAACTGGTTTGTAAGCAGAATGTGTATTTTATATGCATTTTTATTGCTGTCTCATCCTCTCTCTTCCCTTCCTATCTTTTTTTCTTTCATAAATATTTTACTTTTAATGACATCTGCTGTGTAACAGTGATCTGATCTTTAAAAAATCCTTTCAAAATGCAATAGCTATGTGTAAAGTGAAGCTTCTCTCTAAACCCCAAATAAAATATGTATACTTCGTGACAGTGACAGTTTCTCTGGTAATAAAGGCAAACCTCGGCGGATCTGTGTGTGTAAATTGCAATGTGCTACCTCTAATCTATCACGTTCCCGTCACACATCATCCAAAATCGCTCTAATATCCCATAATTCCCTCATCCCACCAATTTATCATATCTTTCCCTACTGATCATCTCTCGATTTACCTAAAATCCTCCGAAAAAAAATTACCTGAGCTTTTCTTTATGCTTCTTTCTGGAGAAAAAAATTACCCGTACATTATTTGCATGATACCCATTTTCTCCTTATCCTTTTACCTCATCACGTTTACCAGACCAATTTCAACACAAAATCCTTTTTACTCCCTTTTTCTCTTCATCAGCATCTACCTCTTGAATGAATGATGAGATTATCATATAAAGTTTTTACTCAAAATCCAGTACTACTCTTAAACATGCATTTTGTATGGTAAAGCGTTTAAAAGGAAGACCAGACCAAAAACATAACATGCCATCGTACAGCTCACCCTCTCTATCTGCCTATGTCCATGATACCCAAACATTTTTGCTTTTTAAGCATATTTTACATATTTACAAACACACATGGCCATGCATATACAAAAAGCTGAGCTGAGACGGATGATGAAAGCAATAAAAATGTGAAATGCATGAATATGAACAAAAAAAGAAAACTCTCTTTTTCGTTACTTTTCGCATTTTACTCTTCACTCTTTGTTTTCTAGTGTGCTAGAATAGTATCCTCTCCAATTCCACTCTCCACTCTTTCTTCTCAGTACAAAAAACTGTACAACAACAAGGAAAACGACAGTAACGTCATGATCGTCATAAAAAGAAATGTTTTTCAGAAAAGTAGAAGAAGGAGGAGAATGGGACTATGGAGAAAACGCATTCCTTTTTATTACTTCATTTTGAATCCTTTTTATGATTACCATTGTTCTTTTTTTCCTCTTGTTGCATGGGATCCTCTCTCCTTCTTCCTCTCCTCCTGCGCTTCCGTTTTAATAATAATAATAACAACAAAAGCCGCTCTCTCAGAGTTCTTTTCCTTCTTTTTAGTCTGCCTGCTTTAACTGCAGAACAATTTTTACTTTTTAAATTGCTCGAAAAATGTGCAAAGTGGTATAACAGACACTTCACTCTCGCCTACACTTTGAGACCAGAGACTTTGATATCTTCAAAATTTAAGCAATCTCAGAAAAGTATGTATATATATCCATTGCACATATTCACTTTTCTGTCTCTCTGTCTTTCTTTCCAATGATATCACATAAATGCAAATGAAGAAAGTTTTTGCATTTTTAATTAAAAATTGACAAAACGACACACACACTTTTCCTATTTCTCTTTCTATCTATTCGACCAGCATATAATAACATCCGGTTTTTCATACAGTAACAAACTCAACTAATTTTTTCCCTTAATAAAAAATACACAAGTCAAGTCTCAACTCAGCACTCGCACACAACCCAACCAACTTTTTATACAGATACTGAAAAATTCTCAAGGAAAAAGAATTTCCTGCTGTTCACTACCCAACGAATGAACTAGGACTGAGCCCCTTTCCTCAACTCTCTTCTAACTTTATTACCCTACCAGCCAGAGTAACAGCAGACGACAAAATCCCAAAGAAAAAAACAGAAAGCCAGGCATGCCGAGAGACAGAAGAGAACCCTCACTGCCACCGCCACCACCATCCACCAAAAACTCTGATGAACAAAATGCTCTATTATTCCCAGCTTTATGCCTGCCACTGCCATCACCACCACTTCTCTTTTACTAAGTTGACTTGACTTGACTTCATTCGTCATCATTGGATTCTCTTCTTGTAAAAATGAAAAAGTGTTCCCTTTTATGTACTCCCTGACAAGTTACTTTTGTGCCTCTGCCTCCCTCACTCATCTTTTTACACACAAGTTTTTTTTTTATGTACAAAACTTTGTTATGGGGATTTTTACCACACTACTCACTCAAATATTTAAAAAATCTTCTTTTTTTTCTCACTCTTATTTGTGTTGACTGTTGACTGCGTAAATTATATAATATACTATCCATGCTTTTACACATGAAAGCAAAACAACAAAGTCAAAGTCAACCCATCATCAGCATACCACAAAAACCCAACAAAGCCATTTCTCATCATCAGCATGCCTTTCAACACCATTTTTATATCAACATACCACACCACAGCAAGACAAGAACCACCGCGGCATAGTCATCCTCATTCCTTCATCTCCTCTTGCCTGTCATAAACTGAAAACCTTGCCTTGTCTTGTCTATCAACACAGTAATAACTAACAACAATAGTCACACACAAGAGGAGGAGGACAACAATAAAATACCACTTTTTCCATTGTTGGTCATCAGGCATGTCATGTCTACACCATAGCTTAGAACTCCAACTCCAGCAGCTCATTCCTTTTTCAAGGACTTTTGCTCACTCTACCCCTAAAGCGCTTTCTGTATATCTATCTGTCTGCCTATTTCCCTTTCGCACTAGTGCTCTCAGTCTCACACTGGAATGTTTTTTTCATTGTGCTGTGTCACTCCGCATCATTATCATTGTCACTGGGTGAGCTGAGATGATGATAATGGTAATAATAATGAGCAATGAAAATGATGTTGATGGTGTGTGTTGTGTGTGGTGGTATGGAGGACACCCATCAAGAAAAAAATGTACCAAGCCAGAAATAAATACCAACGAGACTCATTGTCAGTGAGAGTCATAATGAGAATGTTGTTTGTTGTCTGTTTGTGTCTAAAAACGACACTTTTGTTGGGGCAATAACGGTGATAATGGAAATGATGACGATGAGAGAGAACACTGGCATGGCAATAGTAATGCAAAGAGGATAAGACTTTTTTGTGTTTGAGAAGACATCATGTGGTAAAAGTTGGTCTACCGCTCCGCTCCTGCTGACCACAATCTTAATCTTGTCTTTTTATTGCATATTTGTGCCATGTCCAATGAGCATTCCAGTCACTGAAAAAAGTTAACTGGACAAGAAGAAATGTCTCTTGCTCTTTTTATTTTCGGAATGCTCAATTTGGGAATGAAATCGAGTGGACTATCAGTACTAGTCCAGTGAATTCAGAAGAATAAGAAGATCAGCAAACTATGTATAACCCGTATTTGTAGGCTCATTGGGAAAAGTAATAAAAAAGAATGAAGAAAAAGTAGAAAAAGCAATAGAGTGGGCTCAGGTGACCTCTAATTAGTCGATTATTACCCTGGAAAATGCCAAGACGAGTATAGTGGCAAGGGGAAAACGGCAGTTTTGGGAGTAATGGATGCAATTATATTGCTGCTCCTCCGTCTGTTGTGACCAATAAAGTAGATCATCAAGACACAAACCAACAAAACCTCATCTCCTATTTTTCTTCTTCAAATGTCTTGTCTTTCTCCGTGCGCTGCGTTGCATGTTTAGCTACCATAAAAAGATTCTCCTGTAAACCACCCTCAAATTATCATCATCAAAAAAGGGAGCAGAAGCTAAAAATGTATAAAAAGGATGTGGATAGCCAGAGAAGGTTACAATCGTTTGTGAATGGTGCATATCGGTTTCGGTTTATAATGGGCTTCAAATTCCATAACACCACTTCAATATAAAGCACTGTTTAAAAACAGAGAGAGAAATCAAACAATTGAACTGCAATAAAGCTTGTGTATTAGGAAAATGCGCAGGTAATCAAGTTGGCTTACAAATTCTTTAGAAAAAAAATAATCCTAGAAATCAGATAGCCATTCTACATGCTTTTATTACAAAGCTTATTATTGGGATTGGAGATAATTAGATGACATAATTGAGCACTTGGATAGCTAGCTACCTTTTTTATTTTCTCTATCCATATCCATTTGCAAAGGTACAACCATATTGAGTACCTTTGATTTTTTTTAAACTTTCTTGGTAAGAAAAACAGCGTTTCATTTGCAATTTGCCTTCCGTGTGGCAGTCATAAATCTCTCAATATGTGGCAGCTTTTATCTGACAAGGCTCATTTGGAACCGACAACTGTTAAAAAATAAACCCATTCTTCATACAAGCTACTTTTTTTCTATTATCCTTCTGCCAAAAAATAATTTCCCATTTTTTATATTCATTTTTCCATCTTAATTAATTCGCCATGCTTTCATTCCCACTGCGTCTTAATCATTTGATATTACTTGTTTTCCTTCAAATCTCTTTGAAATATAGGTGGTCACGTCACATAAAAATTATAAAGAAATTTACTTTCAAACGCAAAAAAAACTATCTTAAACTTTTTAATCTAAAGTATCTGCCAATCTAAAATTAGCTAAAATCCAACTCAATTTTATCCCTAAACCTTAAACTCTAAAGTAGATAACCTTTTTTTCTAATTACTGCTGCACAGCTAGTAATTCGATTAAACTTAGCAGAAAACTCATTTTTTATTATTCATTCATTATTTTTCAACCTTTTTATTTTTGATAACTCCACAAATCATCCAGATTGCCATCTGAGAGCCTTTTATGTATATATTTCCCTTGTTCGTCACACTGCCATAAACTTCTATGCACAAACACATTTATACTCTCCCTGATTTTTATGCCTTCGACCACCGCATACACCATCCTTCCATCTTATTTTACCATTTATCCCAAAAGATAATCTTTTAAGTATACTCAAAACAATGAAAAAGCAGTTGAGCAACATGATTATTACCTCAATTTGGCTGTTGATACAGAAAAAAAACACAACCTGCTCTCCTTGTTTTTTTTGGAGTATACAAGAATAGCTAATCTAAACTACAACTACTGCTATATGTACATATAATTTTATATAATCTTGCTCTTCTTCTAATCAGATCTGTAAAGCTTGCTTATAAATGCACCTATTTCCATACCAAATTTTCCCATCGTGTTGATATGATGCTCAAAAAAGCTCTCATTGTACATATCTGACTGACTGAATACATATGCAAGTGTACCACTCTCTCACTGACTTGAGCCAAATTAAACATTCAATGAATCCAATTATACAGCTAATAATGACGATGATTCTTTTGAATGTAATTATAAAAATACTTTGGAACAGCTTAACCGCTTCCTTTACTCTCTTTCAAGATATCTATGCAAAAACAATACAGCAGATGATGATAATGCCTTCTTTGCTCTGCACTGCTGAATCATGAAAAATTGTATTTTCATAACAACAACCAAATAGAGAATAGAGTCAAGTTTTGCCTTTTCTTGTCTTCTATTTTCTACACATTGCCATTATACGTTTTACATAATACACACACACTAATATAATACTTTTTGAGAAGAGAGCTAATTGTTAGTCTACTTTGTTGTCTTGTGTGTGTTTGTGTGATGCGAGCCTGCTGCATTTTATTACGCCTCGCAGCTCACATTAAAAACCCATTCCAAAACAGATTTCAATTTCAGATCGACATCACCATCATCCTCATCGCCGTCGTCATCACGATATTGCATTGCCGAAGCTGTTGAGTATTAAAAGGAAACTAGAATACAATAAGGAGATGCTCAACATTACCATTTACTATCGTCATCATCATCATCATCAGTCTACTTGGCTTTGCCTCATTGTAATAGTAATAACAATAAAGCTGATTATAAATGCTCCCACTTGTTTCTCTCCTTCTTCTCCGCTCGTTGTTTTGTGGCACTAATCTAATTGAACATTCTCCTCCTCCTCCCTCAAAAATCCCAAGTACACTAGTTTGTATACACAGCATACACACACTACACACCTTCTCTTCTTCTCTTCACTTTTTATTTTTATTTCAAGAAGAAAAAACAATAATTACGCAATTAGATCTCTGAAAAAGCCCATGAAAAAATCCATTCTCATTTGCACTTTAATTGTATATTTCTTAATGTGCTACGACGATCAACGATATCAAGAAAGAAAATGAATACACTCATAATATATTCTTCACAATGTCATGCAAATGAACACTAAAAAGCATTACATTCTGAAATTTTCAAGTTACTTGCGACACTCAAGAAAACCCCTATATTCCCTTGAGGGGTATATTGCACCTTGGGAAACATAAATGCATGCCCGGTAGCATAGGTAGTGGGGGTGGTGGTGAGTTGTTGCTGGCATGGCAATCCAATAGCACGCTCCATTGACTTCTCCACCGTCATCACAATACCACCACCACCGCCATTCACAATCTAAACCCTTTTCCAAAGAAAATGTGGTCGTTCATTTTTTTTCCATCTTCATCCCCTTACATTTCTCTTTCAGATGAAAAGAACCAGACCGGCGGACCACTACATTTTCTGGTTTGGTTTATGCCCCCAAGAGTACACTTGTTTTTTCTGCCTTTAAAGAAGACTGAATCAGCAAAAGCGAGAAAAAAGGGAAATGTTAGTTTGTATTTTGTATGTATCAGATTTCCAACTCATTTCCAAACTTTGTCCATCATTTCCAGCCGGTGCTTCTCATCACACACACACATACATACAATACAACAGAGAGAAACACATCGCAAGTTAGTGAGAGTGAAAGAGAGAGCACATTAAAAAAGCACAAGATGGTTTTTGGCTTTAAGCAAGTCAATATATGTATAATGTTTTGGCTGCTGCTATTAAAACAAAAACAGTTGTTATTTTTGCTGTTATTATACAACTATTGTAAATCTCATTTCTCTACAAGAGCAATAACAAGAAACAACAACGAACATAACATTACTTATGTATGTATTAAAACTTAAACATGCAAATTTCTCATCAAAGTGTGGTGGATGGTGGCAGTGGTTTGGTATGGCAAGTAAAGCAATATAAGCCAACACATACTCAAAAAAACAAAAAGTCAAGTCGTTACCCGTTACCATATTTTGTGGAACACGATATCAAAAAAGAATATCTAAAATATTGTGGAACGACCATCAAGACTTAATTATTAAAAAACAGAGAGAGAGAGAAAGCCAAAGAACAGCAGTCAAGTCAACTCAGCAGAAAAACAAAACAGCAACACAATTCATTTACTTCTACAGATTGTTTCCCCTTTTTCCACGAAAAAAGAATGAGTGTGTTCAAAAAGCAAGTTCATAAGAGAAACTTTTTAAATAAAGTTGAAACCAAAATGGAGAGATGGTTGTCGTTGTCGTCATCTGACGAAAAAAAAGTTTTGAAGAGATGAAAATAATATTGTTCGGGTGAACCGCTCAATTTTTTCTGGCATGGCCAGTGACATGGGGCTCTTTCTTCTTTTCTCCATAACTATTATTATTATGCAATGGAAATAATGCAGGAAATTAGTAATAACCGTCACGGGATATAAAAAGCTCTGTCAAACTGCCGACTTGATTGCATTCTCGTATAAGTTTACACGATGACGACGTTATGTGCCTTGTGTACCATGATGCGATAATGTACAATTTTTACGCATGTTCGTCCTGCTGAAAATGGCCTTGATATCGCCACGATCACGATTAAGATAGCTGCTAATATGACATTTCACCCGGTTTTAATGGCGGGGTATATGGTGTCCACGAGTAATAAGAAAAGTGTTGTAGCTCGCATTATACAAATCCGCCTTCCTTCATTTCACCATTCGTGTATAATAAGCATTTCATGTGATAGAGCAATCTCCTTTTGCATTGCATATTGCATTGTTGGCAGCAGAGAAGGAGAGAGCTAGAACACTTGTATAAAAAGGCATTCTGTTGCTCATATCCGTTTTTCTCAGCGTTTCATTATTGCTGTGAATCATGTAACCTGGAATATTAGATGACATGGTGGTGTGGTCGTGGGTCGTTGGTCGTGGTGTGGTGCCGTGATGGCTGCTGCAACATGCAACGTGTCAGAAGGGCAGGTACACTTACTGCCCCCTTATCACCACCAAAAAACTAAATTGATAATAACGCCAGGTTTTTTAATCGCTTTCCACTTCACTCTTGAATACTTTTAATGGCATCTGTCATGAATGAATAGTTGCTTTAAAACCTTTTTTGTTGAAATTCACAGAGAAATTGCTTGAAATCCAAAACATATCTCTTTTTACAAAAAAAAATCACCTTGTTTGCTTTTCTACATTGTATATTTTCCACCTTTTGTCAAATGCACAGTGCACAATGCAACACACACGCTATGTAGTAATAATAATACCTAAACCCATAACCATAATCATGATAAGGGATCATCATCATCCTGAAAACTTTCCCCTGTCTCCGATGATTATGACATCGACGAAGATAATACGAGTTTTCCTTTTTGCATCACAGTCTCATCTCATCTTCACTTCGTTCTTTTCTCCCGTTTATTTCTTTAAGCAGCATGGTAACCACCATAACAAGAAAAACCAGCACAAGGACAATTGGCCTAACTCTAGTTTTTTTCGTGGATGAATATGATTAGAAATGAAAAGTCCCCAAACGACAAGTACTTTTTTTGCCTCTTCTTCTACATCATCATATCGTCAACCTTACCACATACCACCACATCAATGAAGGAATGTACCGTTATCCCATCATATTTTGAATGGGATAAGCTCTCCAGAAAAAAATAGAAGAATAGGACGATGATGTGGTGACGATGATACTTTTTTTGTTACTTTTCTTCTCTGCTTAAAATCCTTAGCCATTATAATGCATACACATATAATAATACATCCGGATAGATGGATGTGGTGAATGAAGTGGAGTGCTCTCCATCTATCTCCTCCACTCACCACGCACAGCACACAACACAGAGCAGTTGTAAACTGAAAAACTCTTTTGATGATGGAACGACAAAGCCGAAAAAGAGAGAGATGAGAAAAAAAGAAATGAGCAAAGTGGGAAAGAGCCCCACAATGATGACAACAACAATTCACGTCCCTCCTGTCTCCCGTCGACGACGACGTCGCCATGCCACCGCGCCACCACCAACAATTCCTTCATCGTCATCATCGTCGTCCTCCTCATTTCATATACATTCATTCGCCTTCCAGTCATAATATTACGACGAGTACATTGTATCTAAAAAGTAAAGTAGAAAGCTTGGTGATGATAAGGCTAATAACCATTTCTTTTATGAGCTTGGAGCCATCATCATCCTCTCTTTTACTTCTTTTGACGGAAAGAGAGCGAACCAGGGAAAAAAAACAAGAAGGATTCTTATTTTTCTCTTCTTTTCACCAAAAAATATAGGTATAATATTTTTATATGCGTATAAACTTCTTCTTGTTCTTCTTTTTACTCTCTCGTCACAACAACAGCAGAGAATAGAGATATGACTTTGTAGAAAAACAGGAAGGAAGCCCTTAACAACCTTCAAAAAAATCCCTTCCCTTATGCCATCATTCCTGTTGGGAATAAACCATATAAACAAACTACCATACAGTATTTCTTGCTTGTTTTTCATGTCTAGTTGGATGGAAGCCATTCATTTTTCACATACACATATTTTTCACCATGCAAATTTTTTTCTACTACTTTTTCCCCCGCAACAAAACAAACAATGAGATGAAGGAATGCATGCAAAATTATAATGATGATATGACGATGGCCGCGTTTGGTAACGTATAGTACTTGGTGGTCCCTCCTGCCGTTTTTTCCCTTCAGGTCCGTTTCCCGTTTCCGAAAAGAATTAAAAAATATACTGCGCTTTCTCTCTCTACTTAAGAGCTTTTTCTCAAGGAGAGGAAGCAGTGGAAAAATATGAATAAATGGATGAAGAAAAATAGTGCCTGAGCCTGCATAGGATGAATGGATGGATACCTAGATGGATATGTGCTTATTCCTTTTCCGGAGAAAAAAGTTATAACTTTTTTCAAGTAGAGAAAATGTAGTACAAATAAAAAAGCAGAGTTTTGCTTGTTGTTACGTTACATATACGTCCTTCATCTTGAGAATATTGAAGTCGTTGTTTTATAACGGCTTTGCTGTCGAAACGTGACTGGCGTGTTTACTGCATTCAATGAAGGGATATTATGATTATGACGATGAAGGAGCCAGAATTGATGCCATGGAAGTATAGCGTATATTCTGATGCTGATGCGATAGCGATAGTATACATATTGCACAGTTCTAAAAAACCAAACTTGATTTCTTTTCCAGAAAATCCAACCAACGCATTTTACTTTTGTGTTAATTGTAAAAACTGGCATGATATTAGGCACTGGGGCATTCTGAGACACCTTTTTAACATAATTTTCTTTGTCATCCATAAGCTACTTTGTTTGTTTCTCACCATCACTACCACTGCGGTATTCTTTAACAAACAAAGTATTCTTCATTTTCTCGTCATCATTAAAAAATCCTCTTTACCATGCATGTCATCACCACACATTCGACTCGACATCATCAAAAACGCTGTATGTACTTTCTGTGTATGGGCATTGCGCCAGAAAAAATAGACAAAAACTACTATTCTCTCTGTCTAACTCTCTGACTGAGTGAGAGTTTTTAAAACTGAATGTGTTCGTGTTCGTGTGGATAAGCGTAAACGGCTTGTGAAAAAATCCACACAGTCAACAATCTGTTGTGTTGGTGGATTTTTCAAGGAGAAAAAGCTGGGAAAAAAGTGAGTGAGTGAAATGAGGATGAGCACGTTGTTTTTGGTCATTATTCGCAACTGCTACTACATACCATAAACTATAGAGATGCTGCTTTTCTGTGAGTATGGTGGTAGTGGTGGTGGTGGATAAGAATAATATAAAAAAACAGAACAAGTAGACAAGAAGCGGATGTTATTTCCATTTCACTTCTCTCTCTCTCTTCACTGCTGCTGATGAAGTAGAATAAGAAGAGGGAAAAGCCATTATTAAAATGTGGGCTGGCTGCTACTTTTTTTGGGTGAATATGCATTGAAAAATAGTAGGCTATATGTATGCAGTAAAGCAAGCTAAAAAAGAGAAAGTAGCGGTGGCGACGACGACGATGGTGATGCGATGGTGGTGGTGGTGCATTTTGCTCTTGGACGGATTGTGGATTGGATGGGCAAGTGGGCCATAAAAGTTTTTTCTCAGTTTTCATTTCATACCACCACCATCACCAAAAAAAAGTAGAGTGGAGATCATGATGGTGATGGTAGTGTGTTGCATCATCTCCTCTGCAGCAATGGACCACTATGAAACGACCACTATATACCACCATCAAAAACATCATATCATCCATTGCAAAAGAATGCGGTGGTGGTGGTGGAACTTTCTCTCCCTCTCTTGCTATTTATTTATGTGTAGTAATATTGCTCCTCATCTCATCTCCTATTCTCTTTTTCCTCTTGGCTTAATTACTTTTGACATCCCACGCCCCTGATTTACGTTATTATTACATTACATTGTATGCCTATACACTCAAGAGTTGACTACACACTGTGAGAGTTTTTGAGATGAGAAAAGAGGATGAGACACTGATAGAAGTGGATATGATGATGGTGGTGGTAGTGGGGTAGTACAACAGGACATCATCCATTTCAAGAGGAGAAATGAGACGACGAAGAAGGAGAAGATTATTATGCAAACTGGAAAAGTTCCCCCATTGTTCTCTCCTCTTTGGTCTTGCATGATGAAAGTATATAGAAAATGAGTGGGAAAAGTAATAGAGAATCAAGCAAGAAAAAAAGAGTGAATCAAGGAAAAACTCTGCTGGTCTGTAATATGTAGTTCTAAACAAGATAGTAAAATTTGTCGTTTGAGTAGGTACGGGACGGGATTTTAGAATGATGATGAGATGATATTATGGTGGTGGTGCATTGTATATGAAGCAATAGCAGAAAACTTTGAAATGGATTTGGAAATATAAAAAAAGAGATTAGATGGGTGCAGAACTTTTATAATTCTTAGAACAGACAAGACTCAACTGCTGGTTTGGTCTTGGTCCTCTTTAAAAATTCACTTAAGAGTTCGGTACCTGTCTTGTCTGAAACTCTCGACCATGCCATTAGACCAACCAACCAAGCATTAGAATTTTTGTGAGGGTGCGGTAGTAATAAAACATGTCGGACTGTCAATTCTGGCCATTTTAAGTGTCGCTGGCCCTGGCCGTGATCCCATTTTAGATAATTCCTAAGTCATTTATTCTCGTGTTTAACGACCAACAAAACTGTTTTGTATCTATCTTTGATCCCAATCAATATCAATATAATTTTAAATGTATCTTTGATAGGAAAGTTTAAAACGATATGACATAAAAATGGCTTTAAAACCTGTTTTATAATTGTCATTTTTATTAGTTTTATGGATGTAAAGTAGATTTTTAATAATAAAAAGTACATGTATTCCATAAAATAAATTGGTACTTATTTTAACAAGACGCAAAGCAAAATGCAATGCATAATGCATACAAGTAAAAATATCCTTTATTTTGACAGTCTCACAATTATTCTGACAGTTAGTCATACCATTTCATTTTTGAAGAATATTTGTCAATATTTTTTCCAAGAACCTTTTACTTAATTTGTTGTTCAAATTAAATCCCCACTGACGTCTGACTGACAGACGGATACTTTGTTCCTAAAATTATTTATACATAATTACATTACGGTACTTATATTTCACTTTTCTGACTTCTCAGAAGCATCAGGTGCGTTGGTGCGGTGGTGGTGTGTCATCATCGCAGTTGTTATTGTTGCATGTCTATCTCTCATAAAAGTAAGGCAGTTCGGAGTCCGGACCTACAATAATATTTTGTGTGAGACTTGTTCCTTTTCTCGCTTGTGCGGTCGGCACCTGTCTAGTTCATACTTCCCTGTAATTTATGAGCTACACCGACCGACCACTACCACCAAAATGCCCATAAAGTTACCAAATGTTGACGTTATGGCGTTCTTCCTCGCAAAGAAATAAGCAAGAAAAGCAAGAGGGTACCTACCCATCTTTTCTGATCTCGTAAATCACGCGAATAATATGGGTGGATACTTTACTTCCCGTAACAATAACACAAGGAACCACTAAAAGGGATGATCCGGCTTCTTGCAAAGCTCCAATTTTCCCAGCAGGTAATTGGCAGCTTATTACATACTACATTACTGCTACCCATATAACTCATCCGTCAATTCAAGTAAATACGGCAATTGTCATCCAACTTTAAAAGAATGTTTAAATACCGACAGTATGGCATGACTGTCTCAAAAAATGTAATATATTGTTTGATTGTGTGCATGTATGAATGTATGTTTGTGCATCGGCTCATTAAAAGTCCACCAAACCTTGAAAAGAAGACGACTAATCGTTCATCTCCCGTTTTTTTCTATTTTGCATTCAAAACAGTTCTGCCAATCTAAATTGGACCATCATTAATTCATTACGAGATGAGCATCGCTAACAGAAACATGAATTGCTTAACCAAAAACAATTTTATTGTTTAGGAAAAGTTAATGATGAACATGGAAAAAACCAGTAGAAAAGCTTACTATAGCAAACATGCGATGAGTCTCTCTCATTTTTTCATCTAAGGTTGCAATCGCATCGCATCGTGAGCAATTTATCTTAATGACTTGATGATCACGATAATCTGAATTGAGAGGAGGATGCTGATGACGAACACACGAGAAAAATATAAAAGCAAAAAAGCAGACACACGAAGAAACGAAATACAGGCTACGATTTAAAAACAGAATACAAGCAGGGGGTTAGAGAAAAGTTGTCAGGGAACCTGTTTCGTTTATCATAATCATTTATAAATTCACAGAAAAAGAAGACTTGGTGCTGCTGCTGAGTTGAAGTTGTAGCAAAAATTCTAGTTGATAGGCACAATTACAAGGTACGTGCTAATTAATATGCTCATCTTCAATTTAATTCAACAAAGTAGGCTATGCATTTTGATAGGAGGAAGGTTGAAGGTATGAAAAGAAAAAAAGAATTGACAAACTGACTTCCGTTCCTGGATAACTTGGGAAACTATTTATCTCAATCAATACTTACGTATCAAAAAGCCAACTTAAGTCCAAAACATTTATTCACGTTGCTGGTGAATTGTGATTATGATTTTAACTAACTGGTTAACCTAACAACCATTATAAAATCGGATCTACTGTAAAAAATCAATTTTTACTACGAACAAACTATTTAAGCTTTTAAGTCATTCAACAATCCAAATTCACAACTCATTCATTTCATCTTTGTGCTGCTAATGTTGTAGAACAACAAAGTAATCAACTTCGGAACTTCGTCTCAAGTTTCAACATCATATCCCATTTTATGACTTGTGTCATCATCATTTCATTTATTATTCAAAAAGCCTTCAAAATTCTCACTTATTTGTCACCAAAAAGCGGAACAAAAGAGTCATTCCTCTGCTCCGCCAAAGTTTTAGAGTGATGGCGACAAACATTACAGTACAAACATGGCAAAGCAGTGGCGCCTTCTTTTACAAGCTGTAATAAAATGTGATGGTGATTTCATCATTTCATCCCATGACAATCATTTGTCATCCCCGGAAATTCAATAATAATCTCTCTTTCTCTCTCTCTCTCTTACAGCCCAATATAAACAGTAGTGATGTCATGTAATAGGGCTACTGCATCATAAACTGTCGTAATATAAAAATTGTAGCATACATTTTTTCAGTTATTTTTTGCGCCTAGTCTGAGCTAACCGAACAAGCTAATAATTTTGTAGTTTGCAGTCCGTCAGCAGAAATATCCAACCCATCACCATGTGCTACCAATACCAATTTTCCTGACTCCATTCCTCAAGGTGGTAGTGGTATGGCGTAAAAAGCTGAATGGAAAGCCAATAAGTTTTCCATGCCGCATTATTATTATACTTCCTCTCTCTCTCTATCTTCTATTTCATTTGGCAATCCAGAAAAAGGAACAGACTAGACAAACCAGTGAAAAACATTTTTTCCCAAACAGTTGTAGTTTTTGTACTTGCTGCTTGCTCTACCACCTAACTTAAAGATCTCTTCGACATCATTAAGTAGTACTTGTACCACCCCAAACGAGATTGGGCACTTGGCCAAAGGATGAGTAGAGGATGACGCGGTGTGTGCGAAACGACTTGTGAGGAGAAAACAGCAACTCTCGAACAAAACAACATTTATCCTCCTCCAAAAGAATTTCCAAGTACATATTTTCTGGACGATGGTGGTGGTGGTGGTAGTGCTGATGATTTTGGTATGTTAGTCAGTTGTATGCAGTGTGAAGGGAAAAAGCCATTAAAACGAGCTGGAGCTCTTCTGATGACGATGCTACCACTGCCGCTCTCTGTTTTCAGGAGAGAAGCGGCGGAAGGGTGCACATTGCCAACTGGAAAGAAAACAGTGCGATATGTATGCATTCCATGAAACTACTTTCCCCCTTTTTCCATACCATTCCACTCCGTTTTTCGGCCGTTCTGGTAATAGAGGCTATAAAAGTTGAGTTTTCATTTCTCTTCTTCTCCTCTCTTCATATATGGATGACTGTGATGATGGCGATGATGATGCTCCTCTTGGCATGTACTCATTTTATAATACTCTCTCCGTTTTGTATATACCAATCTAGTACTGCAACCATACTACTACCATCATACCACTAAACTGCAATGAACTTATTCGCTCCATTTTGCCATTCTAAAAGAATACATTTATATACGGTTGAAAATGAAGCCAGAGCATCAGCTTCAAGGCGGCAATAAAACCAAACCAGCGGAGAACTCAACGGAGGAGCTCATCTCATCATCCCGGAAAAGCTTTAGAAAGATACGTGTTTGTTATATGGCTATGGCTGTATGAAATGGAATCATGAAAAAAGCTTATACTCTTCTTCTCCGCCTCACCGGCTTAATTACTTTTGACATCCCACTCCAGTCCTCCAGTCCAACCAAACACACAAGTAGACAATAACATGAGTACAACAACGCTCATTTACATTTTACATCCGTGCGCCAAAGCGAAATGAGAACATAAAAAGTTTATGTGCAGAAATATTAAAAAGTGTGGAGTGGAGGAGGAATATGAGATGCAAATGTAATGCGCTTCTTGTTTGTCGGCAAAACTTAGTTTTCGTTTTTGTAAAATCCCATAAAAAGGCAACTGTGTATGCATTTTGTCACGAAGAATCAGAGAGGACTTTTAGATAACGAAAGGTACTTTTAATGACATCTGCCGCAATCAATGTATCCTTTAGCAAATCATGTTGAGCCGATGATGATGGTGGCATAGTGGACCATTCGTTTTTGAAAACCTTATGTATTTATATTTGTTTGGAAAATACAACCTAAATTCCTTCACTGAAATGCATCACATCACATATTTTGATCCGAAAAACTTTTGTTAGCGCTTAGAAACTTGTGTTTTGTGACGTTTGACGATAATAGAACTAGGAAAGGAGTAAAAAGAACTCGAATGGAATTGATCAATACGATCCAGATAATAGACCATTGGGATTCCATCCCGTTTTTGGATAAAATGATCATCCGATCTTATTCCCTTTGACAAATATACAGACAACCCTTTACATCAACAACTTACAACATAACACACACAAAACAACGTCAAGTCAAACGTGATCCACAGAGCCCAGCACCGCATCGCAAAAGAGAAAACAGACAAGACACAAAATACATTGATGGAGTTTTGACTATGCCTCAGTAAAAAATCCTTTAAACGTCAAGAAAGAGAGAGAGTCTACTAGATGTACTTGTTCGTTCCGTCGTCGTGTTTTCTCCCTCTCTCTCTCTCTTTTGTTGTTTGAATGGTAACAGAATTTGATCTCCTTTGACAATGCAATCGTTTCAACGCCATAAAAGCAAGTTAGAAAAAAGTTTTTGTCACTTTTCCCATTTTCATACTCCTTTCATTCTATCGTCATTTTCTTTTTTATTGCATCATCACTACTTCTACAAAAAACATTCCTACTCAGAGAGTCAACCATATTCTCTCTCGTTTTTCCAATGTGATTCTCTCTTTCTTGTTTGTTCAAGGAACAAAAATGAAGACGGACAGATAGAGAGACTGCAATAGACAACACAAACCAGAAAGAGAGAGACGTGCCATTGCCATACTTTCATTCCTTTTTGGTCTGTCGATGATGTTGAGGATGATGATGGCATGTATGGTGTAAGGTGGTTTATATGTATATATGGATGGATATGTATGGTTAGTTGTCTCTTTTTCCGCTTGCTTACTGACACGGAACATGATCATCATCAGACATGAACATTTGATATCACTCAATTTTTCCCTCTTTTTCTCCCTTTCTTCATTGGAAACTTTTTTTTCTTTTGATCGGAAATTGAAAAGCCAAACTTGAAATAAGAGAGAGAAAAAAATACTCACTTTCTTTTTTTTATTCTCTACAAGATTTGTCTTTATTGGCGGAAATAAAAGAAAAAAGAACGGATGCACGAATTGAGACAAATGACGAGTTTAGCTTTGCAAATTTAAAAAACATTTTTTCTTCCTAAAAGAGAAGAAGTCATTTGATCAATCAATTTTGACAGAGAACAACTTTCTTTCGCAGAATACCCCATAAATAAATGAAGCATTAAGGATACCCTTAGCATATTTTTTTCTTTTGAAATCTTGATCATTGATATATTTAATTTGCATAAAAGAAACAAAATATTTTTTCTAGAACCTACGCTCTCCAGTAGTCAGCCGTCATGTATGAAGCAGTTAAAATCAGAATTTAGATCTGATACATATATTATTTTTTACAAACATGTTGCTCTATTTATCTGACTTTTTGGTCTGGCAATGCAAATGGCATGATAAGAAGCTCTTTTTGTGTATGTTGAACTATAAAAACAATAAAACTTGTCCACCAACTCATTTATATGGTCATTTTTTCCTAGGTGCGACTTCTTCAGTCTCATTAAGATAGCTTATCTCACTCTCCCTCTCTTCCCTTATCCATTCATAGAAATATAATATGCGATGCAATGCAGTGCAACAGCTTTTTTTGAAGAAAAAAAACTAGCTGTGCTAATAATAATAAGTGCCATGTACACTGCACACTTAAGATCTATTTCAGCGATAACCAGCAACCTACGTTCATTCATATAACGACCAATACGATAGCTTTTAATCACCATTTATGACAATTCAGGTTACTTTTAATGACCTCACTTCTGACATGCCATAGCAACAAAAAATACCAAGTAGCCTTTTTCCTCCGTTTATCTTTCTAATGACATCGTTTTCTCCGTTTAAAGTTAATTTTTATGATAACTTTCCCATGATGATCGTTGTGACCATCATCATGAACTATTAAAAATAATGAGGAAGATGAATGGCTTACCATTGTTAGTTGACTTGACAACCAGTCTCGTCTGTCTGATGATCAGCAAATAAATTTTTCGAATCTTTAAAGTCTAATCACTGTCAAATCAAAAGTTGGATTCACTAAAAATATCAAGACTATCAGTTAAGTCCAAAAAACCACAGCAATTTTACTGCCTTGTTCACTTTCACATATTATCAAATGTCTTTGTAGCAAAGTAGCAAGCAGCAACGTGCCAGAGGGACCATGCAAGTTTTGTCTATATTTTTTAAAGCTAAGATGATGATGATGGTGAGTCAGAAGGGTTGTTGTACACAGTTCGCTTCATAAAAAGCAACTGAGTTTCCTTCCAGTCTTGCAACCCTACTTTATTACCAGTTTTCTATAAAATGAGCTATGCTGCTTGCTTGCTGCGTAACAAAGTAGTTGAGCCAAAAAGCATTGTGAAATCAAATAGGCTGGTTAAGGCCAAAATCACCTTTTTTGTACATGACAGTGTTGTTCCATATAAATAATAGAAATATATCTAAGAAAATAAATTTACAAATGGACATGGACAAGGCGAAGCATACACACATGTTAAACATTGTTATGGAAATGGCATACACAAAATAAAGTACTGCACTAGTGAAATTAGTAAATGTTGACAGCCCATTTCACTAGCCCATGTGTAACCATGTTAATATTAGTCAAACCCATACACACAACATATCACATCAACGTCAAAAAGTGTAATAAAATTGACATAAAGCGTTTGACATGCAATTTCCCCATCAGAGAGAACTCTGGGCCAAAAAAATAAAGACTGAAAGTCTCTAATGACAAGTGTGTCAGTTTGGAGGGAATGCCTGCCCAGCCTGTGAATAACCACCAGTGTTCAAGGTGTAATTATAAAATGTGATTTGATACGACAGCTGAATGAGTGTGAGTGAAGAGAGGAGAGCAACACCACAAAAACAACCAATTTATTTTGACATTCACTACAAATCCTTAAAATTAAGTAAAAAATACGAAAGTTCATTTGAAAAGTAGCGTAAGCTTTAAAAAAACTCAAAAGTATTTGTGTATATACTACACACACATGGTAATGTTCTGAATCCCCACAGGGAACAAACAAAAACATGCAAAACGACAGAAGCCGCATCGTAAAGTACAGGAAGTTGGCCTACGGAAAAAATACACAAAAAAATCAGAGGAAAGCAGTTTTTCTTTTTTGAAAAAAGAAAGCTACCGCAAAAGCAAAAAGACAGTTCATGATGATGATGATGATCGTCATAAGAAAATACCGCATCCGTCTTTCTTCAGGCCAAAACATGAAGACACATACGAGCAGGCATACAAGAAGGCAGCAATACATACATACTTACACAATACGAAAGAGAGAATGACTGAATGAGAATCAGGAAACGAGCGAAAAAAGAGAGAAGAAAAAAATGTGCCTTGGCGAAAGTGAGTGGAAACGTGACTAGTGTATTTACGGCTTTTCAAGGAGATGAATCCAGCTCATCTTTAAAAATGGGTGGAAAGTGATGGTGATGCTGATGATGATGAGGTTCCCGCAATGCATACTTATCTTTGATAATACTTGAAAAAAAAGAAGAGAATGAGAAGCCGAGAAAAAAAGATGAGACGAAAAAAGAAGTTTTTTGGTAAATTTTTTGAGATTGGAATGGTTGTTGGCATCGTCATCATGGTAGAGCTTGATGAATAAACGGGAAATGATGAGGTGATCACTTGCATCCATACAAATAAAGTGACAAAGGTGGTTTTGTTGTGTGTGGTGTTGGCGTGGGTGACAAACGGCGGCGGATGACTAGTATTTTTCTCACTCCCTCTCCCCAACACCAACCACACATTTCACATTCCAAACGTGTGAGTGCCACCTCATCACAAGCTTGGTTAAAGCTGAGATGAAGAAAGAAAAGTGGTGGTGGTGGGGTTAGGTTTAGTGATCAACATTATCGATGGAACGTGCAAGTTTTTACAGTTTTGTGGCAGTGGTGGATGTGGATGCCATGCTTGGATCATGTCGGCTTTAATAAAATATGGCATGCTTTATTTGTCAGGATGTCTGTGTATGGTGCATGGGGTAACATGAGACAATGGATCTTCATCTCGACGTTCACTCACTAACTATTTGTCATTTTACACTCTTGTTGTGGATGAGAAGGAGGATTGAAAAAGATAAATTAATTTTTTACGGGCAGGAGAATAACAGCAGCATAATATTTTTATTGCTTTTTTTGTTTATTGGAATGAATTTAATAATATCAGTTTTATTGGCGTGTGTGTGTGGAATGGCATGTGGAAGAATATTTTATGTTAAAATATTATGTATGAATGTATATTGTCGCATTGCCCCGTGAAATATGTAATTTTGTGTGTATTATGAATTGGAGGCAATGCTTCACTTTCTTGGTGCAGCGGTGCTGTGTTTTAGGATGTATGAGTTAGTATGCAAGTAGACTCGCGAGAGAATGCAAGCAAGGCTGAGCCAGTGAGCTGTAATTTTCGTGAAATTAAATTGATTGCTGTAATTAAATGTGTAATTGATTAAAGTAAAATAAACTAGTAACTAATTAACTTTCTCTTGTGTTTCGCGATTAAATTGATTAATGTGCTCAGGTAGAAGTACGCGTCGGATGACCAGTCATTTAATTGTTTAGGGCACTGTAAGGAGAAGTTATAGTAGTTACAGTTAGGAGATCATAGTACAAGCACCAACACTAGTTAATTCACCCAGAGCACGGACACCACCCTATCAGGACCTTTAGAATTCAGAGGCTTAGGTGGATAGCGTAGAAAAATCCCAACAGCATGTAATGTAAAGTGCAGTCCAGTCCAGCGGCAGAACAGGATACAAATAGAAGTTGGCACGGGTATCTCCCGGATGCCAACAAATATCCAAAAAGATTCCTTCGTATTTAAACCGTCCATCATCCCATGAACAGTTATTTTCTGATTATAAAAGAAAACTAGGAAGCTATTCTGATGTTTTGATCTCACTGAACAAGTGAAGAAAATGTTTAACATTGAAATATACATGCTCACATTTCCTACAATCAACTAGATAATATTCTTTGTCAAATGGACTAACAGACAAACTGCCAAGTTTACATCACTGCTTCCACTACCATCACCGTCATAACAATAAAATGTTTGTACGGTTATTGTCATTACGATTATTGTCATCATCATCGTCATCATGAAATTATTATGATGGTTGTGCTGTTCTGTGTCTATGGAAGAGTGAGATGAAGAACAATTACTGCCTCCTCTACTTTTTCAGACAGCAGCAGCCAAAGGGACATGACGATGATTATGATCACATCACCCAGCAAGAGTGCTCATATCAGTGGAGTTTTTATGATGAAGTGGAGCCAGCAGCCGCCAGCATCCACCCCATAAAACCATCATCACGCGCTATTTGTCATTTCTCTACAAAATCTTTCTCTCTCTCGCTTTCTCCAGAGAAGAAATTAAAACGGATTCAATAATCCCTTCAACACACATTCTTGGCACTATCACCGCATTTGCCAGCATCCTCCTCCACAAAAAAATTACCACTATGATGCCATGTGTGTGTCTTTTAGCCATAAAACCACCACCGACCATAACATCAGAAAATATGAAGTGTGTGGATTCGCAACGTCAGCTTTGTCAGCAGATATTAAGTAAAGTGGCAAGTTTTGTAAGCAATACTTGCAATCTGTCGCCATCCTACAAAAAATATTTTATTGGTCCTCTAATATTTTTGAGATTATTTTTTTTTTCATTGAGATTTTACGATGGATATAAGTAAAACAAGATTCTTAGTAAAGTATAAATTCTGGTGATTTCATAAGGCACAATTTGTTTTGTTATTTTAACAAGTTTCATTTCATCCCGAGGACTCCACTCGATGTTGTAGCAAAAATACAGTTTAAAGAGTAAATACAGAATTGTACGACCTATTTGACTAAATTTAAATATTCACTAGAATGCCGGGTATACGTTATGAAGTAGATTTGTCATAATTCACAAATTCTGAAATTCCTAGTATGTCGAACGAATTGAGAACGAACGAAAACAAAGCTGAGATGAAATTCGGAGTTGTAAAATTACTCATTTTATTACAACTACTATAGGCTACTATGGCTGAGGTTCTAAAAATTTAACGAACGAATTTATATATTTCATAAACTCATGCTAAGTGATAAACAAAAGAAAATTGTCACGTCACGCCGTTGTTTCCGGTTTCGACCATCATTCTTAAAAATGTATACCTAAACGGTGATCGGTTTGGTTTGAAAGAGTAATAATATATTAATTGGGTCAACTATTCAGCTCAACGAACAACGAAGCTCATGAGTCATGAGTACTTCAATTTCATTTGATAAAAAAGCTATTCATGTGGAACTGTTTCTATAGGAAAAGGATTCATAACAAAACGATTTAACGAATCATTTTTGTTTTATGAAACCAAAAAAGTCAATTGTTAGATCATCCATTCTTATCGAGCTTCGTTCAAAAAAAATGCTAAAACTGTGTAATGAACACGGGATAGACTAAAAGGTAGGGTAGCATTTTTCAGGAAAAGTCACGTACGAAAATGATGACAATGCAACTGGAAGAGATTCTCTTGTTTCTGGAATTATCCCTATCGTAACTCCATCATTAACTTGCCCTGTCCCTGTCACTATACATACTTACCTTAGAAACCAACCAACCTGCATACATACATTACATACCTACCCATGACGAATACAACAAATACTGATATGCAACTAAACATCAAAGAACATTTTAAAGGACTAAGGTCGCTATTAAGCACGTAACAATTTTATGAAGGATTTTAATTGGAATTAAATTATTAAGCAGCAATTTGCTCCTTACCTTGATCAAATTTTGTCAGACCAGAGACTTCATTCCTTCTTCTATTTCCATTTAATATAAACTCACGTCACAATGAGTTCTTTTCACTGCTCACGTAAATTCTTAGCAAAGCCATTACAGTGTTACTGTTACTTAAATTTTGAGCTTTGAGAATTGCTTGAAAACAGGTATTTAATTTCATTTTGAGTATCGCCCTTTTTTATGGAAGGTTTTATGAAGAGAAAGGATTTTGATAATTTCTTTGTGCTAATCCGAGTTACATACTATAAAACACAGTTATTATATCACATGAACACGCACAAATTAATTTTAATTAATTTTATGTATGTTTAATTTTTACAGTAGACTTTTGCATGTTATATTTATCGTGCACGTAACAACTCGAAGCATCATCATAAACAAAAACAAAGCCACAATGTGCAAACATAAGTGCCTTGTGTATTTTTGTTAATTTCGTTATTGTTGGTGGCTTGGCACATTGTTGTAACTTTTCTTACTAGATCTACTACTACTTTTATTGTATTGTGTAACATGTAAACTGTGAACTTGGCAAAGGAGAGCAAAGCAAAAAGAGAATCAGATGAAGTTGTAGGTGGGATCAATACAAGCGATAAATTTCGCTCCATTCTTTCCAGCAAAACAGGGGGAAAGCTTGCTCAAAGAAGCACAGTGTTTTCCATTTCCAAGCTTTTCTGGAGCTGGAAAACCTTTCCATGCCATAGAGTTTTACATGATGTTCCTAATGCTGGATGCTAACAAGCATATATATGTCAAGTACAACTTGAAATGAAAAAGATCAAAAAGCCGGAAGTATATAGCTCAATACGTTTCCAAGAAGAATACATCTACCTTATAATTAAATTAACTATGATTAGTTAGATCTAGTTGATAATTAGTTGATTAGATGTACGTTTATAAATAATTAGCTATTACTGTTACACCTGTGTAAATAATATCTTGAATAGGTTCATTAGCTTGAAAAATGAATGAGCATTGCGTGGTCACTCCAAAAATACGTACATCGAGATGCCACCTGGTGCCTGGTATTTGAGAATGGGAATGAAAATTTCAGAACCTGAAATACATAATATGTAATGATTTGGGGTTTCGAAATGTGTGGTAGTCTAGTTTCATTAGTGGATCATTAATGTATTCTTTAAATGTGTAAGTTTTTGTATTTTTATCAATTTCGACAGGAGTTTCAGAATTTCAGAATATTGAATTTGTTTCAGTATTTTTTCTAATTTTAGTTGCATTGCATTGTCGCTATTTCGTCTTTTTTCTCTTATTTGCTCTTTCTTCCAGTTGTAAATGATTTCAAGGTAATTTTCAAGGGAAGCATTTCAAGGTTTATGACCCTGACAGTCACTAATCCTGCAGATGCACATGCTCTTTATATACTTATTGACTTACCAGACTAAGGAGTAAGGACCAACAAAATCTGTGTAAAAGGACACACAATATGCATAATGCATACGCATCCACCCCTTTTTGTTTTCATTGAACCCTTTAATTTCAGTACTTGCAATGGTCAGTATATACCAACTCCTTTGACGAAGGTAAACATAAAAATGAAATGTGCATTACCGATCTATAATTTAAAATCATTCAGTAGTTTAGCTTGCCCTTTGCAGGAAAATGTATTGTGTAAAAACTATTTTTAAAGTGTCTTATAAAAATTCCATGCATGTCCTTTTAAAAAGGATTCATTCAACAGTATGAAAGTTGCTTTCAGTGAGTACACATGTTTACCATTTCATTAAAATACTACTGAGCTAGTTCGTTTAAGTGACCAAAGTATTCAAGTTTTATAGCCGGAACCTTATTATCATGAAGCCTGTGTTTGTATTTTCTCTGGTAATTTTTGCAGTTGGAATTTTGAATTAGATAACTATTTGACTGTAACCCTTAAAATATACCTACAATAATATATTTTACTTCCAGATCATATCCATTTCCCTGCAATCACCTGTAATATCAACAAATTTCGAAAAAGTTTCATCACCAACTTTAGAATTGAGGAAAATTGCAATTACCAAGAATACCACCACTTCCACCGAAAGTGTAAAAGAACCAAATGACCTTGATCTGTTATGCCATCATAAAAGAGTAAGTTTTAAAAATTGAATGCATATTTTAAACCTTAATTTGTTTCCTCAAATCAAAATTTAAATTAGAGTGTTTTTGAAAAACAGCCTTTGATAGAACCCCTGATTGCTGCGGGTCTCTTGGGTAACATCAGACTTCCAGTGAAACTAATTGAAAAAGCGGATGCTGAACATAATAAAAAGGAAATTCACTTAATTTGCATGCGAGTTGAAACCTCAGATGAAGAAGAATACTTGTGCAGAAAAAAATTAGTTGACACCTCTGAAGATAGTAGCGAAGTAGCTGAAGACATGAATTGGGATTATGAATATCATTAAAATATTTTTTATACCAAAAATAATTTTTTTTTCCTTATAATAAAGACACTCTTTTTTTGAAAGATTAAATTTCAATTATGTATTTTTTTAAACTACGCATTAAAAAATTTATCCACTTTTCCCCTCCGTACATCCTTGACCTTTCCCTTGTTCGCCATCATGTCCAAACAACCGAATACTGCACGGAGGAAGATTCCCATTACAAAGGTCCGTTTGACAAATACACATTTCCCGTTCGCTACGTTTTCGAACAAAGCAAAGACGATTCTTTATGTTTTCCCCTTTCGGATCACCCACTGCACAATCCCGTTTTGCGACTTTACCGACATCGGAACCGTTCGTTATAATGATTTGCAAGCACATCACAGCCTCTTCATCGGGACATTCTTTTTGAACCATTTCCTCCTTGTTTTCATCATCACATTCCTCGAGATCTGAGCATTTGTAACAAGTTACTGTCATAAATCACAAAAAAGGGACAATTTAAAAACAACAGATTTTTTTCCCTCGATTTATGTTTAGTTTAAATTTGATTGTACATGTGAAGGAAAGTTCCGTGAAGAAGCTTATTACAACAAAAAGTGTAGATAGATTCATTTTAATCGTCAGTATTTATCCAATACTTAAAAACATTTTCTACTGACACCCAATCTGCCACGCACGCTGCTACATATGTAAATTTCTTCTAGGAATTCGCTAATAATTTAGTTATTTTTGCCAAAAAATGCACATCACATTTATGTCACAAAACTGTATACATATATCGCACAAACATTTATGCATGAAGTTTACCAATAAATCGAAAACGATACAAATTGATTTTATTCAGTAAAACTTTAACCTGGATACACCTAACTACATGAAGTACGCATTAATCTATATCACTCAAAGAACTTACCAAACAAAGCAATTACACTTTATGCCGTCGTAATCACAATTGATCATTTTAGTTCAGACACTTAGACAACTACTAAAAGTTCTTCCTTCCGGTTTTACGTCCGCAAGTTGATTGATGATGTGACATAATTTTGCTAAATTGTAAATTAGGAAGTTAGAACTCAAGAACAATAACAAACTTCATGAAAACAATCTTGAGTTTACCTTTGCGGTATTGTTTTATACAGGCTTTATTTCGTTAATTGGTTTAATAATTGGTTAAAATTGGCATTCCGTTTATAGTATCATTCGAAAAATGCTTTATGCTACAAAATCTTATTTGGAGCAAAATTTTGATTTACTCTATTTACGTAAAAGCCATGAGCCATGTGCGCAACTTTCATACTTTACTGAAGCCGTAATGCCATAATAATTGGCGAGTGGAAAATTAAAATTCAGTAATGCGTTTGCCGACATTTCTTCTTTTGTCAGTTTGTGCATATGAAAATGAAAACTGATGCCATTGCCATTAGAAGTTTTCGACAAATGTAATAAATATGTTATTCGATGATAATGAATATGATATAGCATTTTTTATTTATTCGCAGTATATTAATTTTTATGTGGCGAGATCAATATTAATTATCATATAATCAGTCAATTACAATTGTAGTCAGTGATTAGCAGATTAAGTTCCGAGGCAATATCTTGGGCAAGCTTTTTCGTTTTTTCTTCTGGCATAACACTCTCTTTCGCAGTAATTCCCACACGAATTCCGTCCTTGTAACTGAACGCGCAAAAGGTCACACTTCCCACGCCCTCCAATGTTCCCACACTCATTCGGAAATCTGAACATGGTAAATTTCCAACTTGGAATCCCTCCTCATCTCCAGCAATGTTTGTGATAAAAACCGGAAGGAAATGGTTCAAAGCTAATCTTTTAGCCAAAGGATAAATCAGTGTTCCACTTTGCATTGCCGTTACATTCGTATACTTTCCTAATTGACTGCCCTTCGCATCGAGAAAAATGTCGTTACACTTATGAAGCCGCTTGATTATCAAACCTTGGTCGGTTGGCAGTGGTATAATTCCCATGTACACATGATTCGCCATACTCTCTGGATGATTATCTTTTGGAAGTGGATAGCCCATTATGATATCTCTGTCTTCAAATTCAACTCCACATTTTCGAATTGCCCCAGCAACAATCGACATGACAACTGATGAGCTAGTCACTTTATTTTGCTTCGCCACTTGCTTCACATCAGTGAGTAATAGCTTTGGTGAGAATGTCACAGATATTCTGGTATCCTTTCCATTTCGAAAGCCTTGCAAATTCCATGGATGGGTACGAGAAGTGCAAAATTTGTAAGAAAGGTAAGTCATTTTACGAACTAAACTCAGTGGAAACATTGCATAAAACGCAAAAGTTTTTAACAAGTCAGGTTTCTGTGGAATTGCGTTTGCAGTTTTCAATTTTTTCTGTCCCAAGCACTCCACAAGCATCTTCAAAATTGACTTCCCATCAGCCATGGTATGATGAAGACGCGCCGCCACCACAGACTGTGGAACTCCACTGCTGGAAACTGAGTGAATCAGAACAACTTCCCAAGGACTTCTGGTTTCGTAGTACATTCTGTTCATCATTTCATGATGTAAAGCTGTCATGTCGAGGGGTCCTTCGTGAGATTTTTGGTTAATGTGATTGTCCAAGTCAAAATGAGGATCCTTTTTCCAAACACGGAATCCCATGAATCTGGTCAAGTATTGCTGCAGTTCTGGATAGCGTAACTTGCGCCTGTCATCAGATAAAGTTGCTTGAAGGACATTGGTCGTAAAAAGGTCTTTTAGTCGTTGCAGTGTTAAATGACCTTCGAGTGTCATGGTGGTTACTATCGAGCTTCTGGGAATATTATCTGTGAAATCTTCGTCCATCCAGGCATCCAAACTAGTCACAAAACGTCCAAGGCTGGGATCACAACACGAAATAATAAGTGCGACGAGCCACATAACATAACTTAGCAATGAAAACACCGGAAGTAGCAAGATAACCACAAGACCAGGGATAAGTTCAATCGACGATTTTAATTCGTGAAAGAACATTGTTCCCCGGGCAATTAAATTGGAATTCAGAACAGTCATTTTTGTCTGAATGACTTTTTTATGCACGAAAAAAACCGGTCTTGTCGAATGAAGGAAGTCGCTCGAGTCAATGGTTTGTTATCATTTTATTTCGTTGGCGATGGTTGGAATAGCTCCAAGACAAAACTTGGAATGATACAAAGTGTTGTACCTATCGAACAATTTATATATTTGGTCGTGACGTCAGGACTGAATTTAACAATCAATTATTTGTGTGGATCTCTGTGTTGGTAGTAACTACGGAACAGGAATAGGGAAGATTAGTGAATATGGAAGCTTTTTAACGCGCAAGACTAGTAATTTCTATGCAACAAATAAATTGGTTGGGCTTGGGGAAGTCATGAGCTTTTGTTCATTGTATTATTATAATACATTGTTTATTAACATGAAGGTGACTAACCACGAGTTTTTAGATTGATTTTAATGAGAACTAATAATGCTTTGCTGATAAATAGTAAGGTAACAAGAAAACTTCAGTGATTTTAGTTCTCACGTTAACAGACACTTGATTTGCTAGATATTGTGTTGCTGGTATGGGCATACTTAGAACAACTTATTTTTGATGTTATGTAGTGTACAATTAAAACTGGACAAATGCGTGAAAAAATACAAACTAGCAATCTAAAGAATTGCGGAATTTAACGATGTTACTTTACCTTTACACATACCTATGTACCATGTTTTATTAAATCTTGCATTTCTATGCATCCTTTCCTTATTAGTTGATTCTGATTCGATAAAAAACATTCCAGTGTCGAGGAATGTAATTACGATACAAATTTTTTGAGTAAAAAAACCGAATTAAACCAAAACCAAGTTTGGGAGGAAAAAATTGAGTCCTGTTTGATATCTAGAGAAAAATGATGACGCAAAGAAATAAAAAACGAGGTAACTTTTTTAATTGTTTTAACGAGGCCATAACGTATGTATTTTTGCATCTTATGTGTCTGCAGAAATATTTCATTTTTTCCTTTATGATTTACACATACTGATAGATAATAATTACTCCATGCACTTGAAACGATGTATTGTACTTTTTGTGATAACACTGGTCATATATATGAACATGCTGAAGGTGGAAGGTCACGTGTAACTAAAAAAGATACTTGCACAAATTAAAAATGAATCCGATCTGGAATATAAATAAAAAGTCAGAATAAAATTTCAAACCAAAAACGTTTCTAACATATGTCATTAGTCATTAGTTAATGTTTTTCATTCGACTAGGACCGTCAATTGTCATGAAACAGGAAACCTTTGTCATGAGATTAAATGAAACTGTCCCCTTTTACAAATTTTTGGATGTTGATCAGTCATCCCAATCAAAATATTTTATTGTGTAATTAATAAAGAATGATTAGTATTTTTTGTCTCACACAAACGAATAAATTACAAAACCGTAGTCAGCACTCACCAGCTTCATATGTATACATATATAATGTAATATTTTATTGAAAAAATGTACTCAGTGCCCTCCTGATAATGAGCGTACATGGTTTTCCATTTACTGAACAACTCAATTTTTGCCCGGATTGTAAAATTTTGGGATTTCGTCATTTTATCGTATAACTTTTTTTTTATAAGTTCAGTGAGGTTAAACATATGCAGTGATTATTATAAAATAGAAATACATCGTAAACTTCTTCGTTGCTAGAACGATTGTTAACGATTTAGCTTTTGTTTTTTTATTCATAAAAATTGGAATTTCCTGAGACATCACAATTTTTATTTATGCGTCCATATTAATTTTTTGGTACTAGTTTCATCAGTAACACAGAGATCAGTTTGACTCGCAAGTTTTTATTGAGCGTTATGCACTGTACAGTAGTTAATATGTAGATTACATGTTGTATACCTTCACTAAATATTTTAATGTTAGTCATGACACATGCACATGATGAGCCCTATGATTGCATGTTGCTGCTTCGTACACCAACACAAGTTAAATGCTGAAAAGTAGTTGGAGTGGTTCATGCATATGATTGCAAGTAAAAAAATATTTTCCGCGTTAAAAACTAATAGCGATTACGGTTAAAGTAACGTTTACTTTAAAAAAATGTGTCGTTGCTAAATTAAAAATTTGTA
>JAQFXM010000515.1:0-48187 GCA_034693345.1 Entomobrya multifasciata | reverse complement strand
TGACCCCGGAAGCTGAAAATCACTAGCGATTGACCCCTTGACCTGAGGAGTCTGTGTGCCAAGTTTGAAGAGAATCGCTTGAAGGGTGTCGAAGTTAGAGCGCACATGGACAGACAAACAAACTAAAATTATAACTACGATGAATCGCTTTATCTTCGTAATAATACGGACAGAATTGCACAGATGTACACGGACGGACGGACTATACAGTCTATAGGTGCAAACACAAGATATACACTTATCGAGTATCAAACTTAAACAAAGAGAAAGCTCATCTTGTTTTGTGTTGAACTACGAGAGAACGTGGTAGAGAGAAAATGCAGTCTGCAGTCTACACACATGAGCTTCTATTTGTGTATATATGTAGTTTTATGACAATAAAAACGTATCTTGTGGCGAAGAAAGAAGCCATTGTGGCGATGGCGATGTGGTTTTTGGAGAAATCCAATGTTATTATTGTAGTTTTATTGTCTATTCTTTATACACTATTGTTCTGGTTATGCCAACCTGCTTCCTTTCGGGGATATTGTAAAATTGGGTTTTACGGATGGCATTATTATTACACGGACATATGTATGTATGTATGTACTATCCATCTACTCTTCAGGGCTATCATCGCACAATATCAACATCTTGTCTTCGTGGGAATGTTGGTAAAGATTGAACACCCACACAAAGCAAATCATTACCATCATTATTCCATTCGAAGTCCACTGCAAAAAGATAAAAATTAATACTGCTAAATAAGCATTAGTGTGAGCTTTACATTAATTGATTTAAAATCCAATAGCTTTTATCACCAGATGGGCAAAATTTAAATCCATGCAAGATATTGTCGCGAACCCCAACTCCCTAGATCGTAACTCTGAATTCCAGAATTGCATCGATATTTCTAAAATTCAATGAAGACTATTCTGAACGATCTCGTTTAGCCCCAGAATATACTCTGATTTGGAAACAAATCTTTATGTGTGTTCATAAAAGCATACCTTAGTTTGGTTCAACTTTCAAGGGGTAAGGTCAGCTATAAAAATAAATACGCAGAAAACCTAACTCTACGCGTGTGCTCAAGCAAAGTACAGATTGGTAACATAAAATACTAGAGATTATCCACTAGATTAACCTTATTGGCAAATAAATGTAGTTTGGTGTGTACTTTTGAACTGTATTCCAAATTCCAATGCGTGCGTTTAACTTAAAGTATCCTACTGCATTACAAGAAAAAAGCAAGGTACACATTAAAATAAAATAAAGCATACAAATGGCCAGAGGATTAAATTTATTGTGTTTTAGTGTTCACTCAATCGAACCTATAGAGTCTACGTAATCCTCTCCTAGAGCCGATCAAATAATTAAGAATCTTCATGAGAGTAATAGCATCGACGTAACAATCAATGACATGTATATATGAACTTAAAGCACACGAATAGAAATTCGAAACATTAAATTAACTTTATTGTAAATACTTACGTCTTTTCCATAAAGATCTGAAGAACCTTTTTTCAGACGAATTTTCATTACAATGCAGTACACATACAATTGCGATTACTTTTATTATTATTTCATTCAGACCATTGTCAGACCTTCACTGTTTTTTTCCCGTGAGAACAGCAAAATAAAACTAATGACAATGTACAACAGTTTTGTTTTAAATGAGACTTTTTTCGAATTCTATTTCCAGTTCCTAGTTTAATAGCAGATAATTTCCAATGGGAAATGAGAGCTCTTTATGTGTTATTGTCCATTTTTATAGAGAACAAGCGTCATTTATAAAGAATTGACTTGATTACCTGAACAAGCCAACAGGGAGTATGGGTTTTTTTTCAAGTTGTCTTCCGCTGTTTCACTCGATTGGATAGTGTGAATGCATATTTTATTATTATCCGCTCTTTCTTTACTTCATTTCTTTTTGACTCGAAGAAAAAAATAAACCAAAGAGGAAGAATGCTCATCATGAAGTGAACATCAACACGAAGAGAATTGAAAAAGAGGAGAAAGTTGACGAGCAAGTATTCATTAAGTGGCATTTGAAGTTGTTCCTAAGTGCACGCTCTTTTTTTCATCCACTCATCGTATGTTGCTTCCTGTTGCTGCTTCTGCCGAGAAGAAATTCTCTGCACTCCGTTGTATTATTGAATTCCTATATTGCCTGTCAACTTTCATTCATAAGGAATGAGGAAGACAGGTTAATGCTCAATCCAATTCAATCTCAACACATACACACACACTTTGGGATATTACCATGTGCCATCATCACATAGTGTAGTAGTAGCATTCATTAAAACAGTGAGAAAGAAAATAGATTTTTGAAGAATTATACATGTAACTCCTTCTTTTCTCGCATATTGGGAATGATGGAACGAGTAAAAATATACATACGACGAAAGATGGTAAAAGGCTAGACGTTTGTTATGTTAGTCTTGTATACTTCCGCTTGCTAACGAACACTGCAATATTACAAAATAAAGAGGGATAGAGAGAGAGAGAACTTCTCTGCCTATCAATATCATTATATTGCACTAGTAACCAGCCCGGTGTAGAATGTGACGAGGATCTAGAGACGTGACTGGTTTGAAAATATGCGTCGACAATTGTAGATACCTGAAATATTTCATGATGTACAGTATTGAGTACGAATACTCGCTGAGAGCTTTATTTCGAAAATTTGCTGGTAAAATCAGGGGTTTCACTTGTTTTACATCAACTCGATGGAGTAAAACAAGAAACCAAGTTTGAAAACCACGACATTAAAAGAGCTAAGCAGCTTAATAAGAATATACTTTACCTACAATCACACGATTTTGATTGTCAAAACCAAGTATTCATACTAAAATCAATGCTGACCAGTAATTTTACAGTCCTAATTGAACTTCTTAAACTTAATGCTATTTGATTTTATGTAATGACAACTTATTTCGTTTTTAGGTTGCGTCATAGTATCAGCATCATTTTGCTTATTACAATCATCATTGTACATGTACATTAAGCTACCGACCTAGTGCATTTAAGCTACAGCTTCTGCCACGGAGACGGGCAAGAAAATGACACGATGGTTTTATTGTATACTTGATGATTAGTAGTTAGTAGTATACCATTCAAGAAAATAGAAAAGAGCTGTGTTTTTATTACACAGCCACTACTTCCTCTATTTTCCCACTCATTGTAATTCCGCTCTGGTATGAAAAATTCCTATTGTATCCCTCTTTCTTCTGAGGAGATTGAGCTGAGAGCTGAGAGATGTGTGTTGTATATGTGGTTGCTTGACCTGTGATACCAATTTACTTGCTAAATGGTTCAGACTTTTACATATACAATATAAAACGCATCTTCTTCAAGCTGGAGTTGAAGCAGCGGCAGTAGTAACAGCAGCATTGCTAATTCTTAATAAGCATCAATTCAATTCACTTCGAACCATAAATGCTTTGCCTTCTTCTTCGTCGTATGTTGTAGTTTCTCATTCTCTTGTCTACTTTTTTTTGTTTTCCTGATATTTCAATTACCAACCACCATACCGTGTTTGCCCCCTTTTATATGCAACATTTTTTTCTTGCTCTTTATTACATTCACATCTTAGCTAAAGCTAAACCTTTTGATTATAATATGCTCACCGCACAACACAGCTAATATTTGTGTGTGCACGCGTGTTTGTGTGGATGAACGGAAAAGAGAAAAGAGAGTCAAGTGAAGATTGAGAGCTGTATGCTGAATTTAATTGACTGCTCTTTTCTTGGAGGAGCGTAAATGAAGTCAACTTTTATTTGCACTCCACTTTACTTTTCTCGAGTTTTTGGAGAGATAATAAAAAGAGAAACGTCATTTCAGAATAAAAAGGGAGAAAAATTAGCAACAGACTTTGCCGAGGAAGAGAATCAGTCGGACTAAGCGAGTCAAACAAAAACATGGCATGCCAGAAAGGTGGCTCTGAAGAATCTGAAATCCTGTAACGATATGTATGTTTTTGCAACTTCGAAACCATGCTAATGATGGAAATATTTTACCCTGAAAAAAATATACATGAAATTTTTTTGTAGTTAACTTAGAAGTTTTAGGTACAAAGATTCTCTTGTTTCATTATTGAATACTAATTGGCAAGCATATCATATACGTTTTATGTTTATGGTTGTTTTAGAAAAAAATGTCAAAGTTGCAATTTGCAAATTGACAATCATGACATGGTGTATGTTTACATTGCACGAAGACGGATAATATGCCTGTCACATGTCGTAGGAGAAGAACCGACAGAAAATTCACGAGTATAAACATACAAGTGAATAAACCGTAATAAACTGTTTAAATGGATACTTCACGATGAACTTGTTTAAATTAAAGGCAATCTTGCTACATTAAAAATTAAACGTTAGATTGAGCGTTGAACTCGGGTATATAAGGTTTGTGATAATTCCTGATATTGTATCTTGGTTTGATAGGTTCCTATTGCGAAAAATAGGTTTCCAAATATCGTCATAGACAACTATGTTCGAGTTATACGGCCGGACGGTCAGGGTACAGTCAAAGGAAAGAGACACAATAGATACTCTCTTCAAGTATTTAATAAACATAAAGTCTGTTAAGAGTGTTTTAAAATCTTTTTGTTTATTTGTTTGTATTATGTATACAAGGCTAATAAAAAGCCCGCGTATCATTTTTCCGTATCAAAAGTATTTGCTTCCACGCTTACACAATTTACTGTAAAACAAGGAATTGTAGAATACAAATATATGAAATTTATTAAATTTCATGTTTTATTATTTTAAAAAACTACGCATACAATACACATCTTACAAAACAGCAAGTAGATACGATTTGTCGTAAAATGTAACGGAAACCGAAAAATACTACTTGGCTTTGGCCTACTGTCAGAAACGATAATATTGCATAACTACTTTCAAAGCTTTTAATGTACTTTCTTCCTCTAATCAGGTTTATAAACAAAAACAAGAAATATCGAGTCTTGCTCCACTATTCTCTTCTCAGCTCTAGACTTAGTTTTTACCAAACACCATAAAAAATTCTAGCAAAGTTGAGTTAGCTAATCCGACGCGACGTGATGATGTAGGTATGATGCGTAGATATTTTCAAGTAACCCCGTACACCATATGTTGTACATTTTACCATGTTTTTATGTAAACTATTTGAATTCCATTATGTTCCCAAGAGAACAGACCGACTTATTCGTAACTAGCTGTAAATCATGAGAAATTCACTAGGAAAATAAGTTTACATGGTAGAACTTGTGACAAGTTCGGGTCAGCCAAAGGTCGGATGTCGAATAGTCAAGCTACATAACTTATTTCTGAAATTTTCTAGAATTCTTTTCCCCCTTTAAATAAAAAAGGTTAAACATAGCAAAAGCACACGTATGCATACATGTTTAGTCTTTAATGAACAACATGTCACATGAAAAGAGAAAGGAGACAGAAAAAAAGATACAAATGATTGTCAATGCAGTTAACTTAGAAAAGACACATTGGAACGAAATTCCAAAAGATACATACCTATCAACCTATCTAATTTGCTTTTCGGCAAGAACACAGACAACATCGCATCGCAACTGAAGTGCAGACATGTATGTATTATGCAATGAATAAAAAACAAAAGGTGAAAAAATTGTAAATCGTAACGCACATTCTTACAAAATGTATATTTTTATTGGAGATGTGCGACGTGACATCTATTCATTCCTTGAGAGTTGATAGCGATTTGTCAGTTATTCTATCATCTCGTTTAACAAGATCAGCGCACCAAAAAAAGATTACCATTTTAGTTAAAAGACGAATAAGAAAAGCTAGTTGAAAAGATGGATGATGGATTTTTTTAATAGTGCGTCGTGGTTTTTCACTGTTACGCTCGCTCCTGTCCTATAAAAATGAAGTTGATCTTATTACATGCACAATTTTTGTTACTTTCATGAATATACATGTAATGTGCATCCATTAAATTTCCTTGTACGGATGATGGACACAGTATCTCTTCAAGTAGGTATTATAATCAATACATTATTAATGATATGAAAACAAGTTCGTTTAACCTTTTTGTTACAAACTACATACATATGTATATAATATGTAGATATACCATTATAAAAACAAATTGGAAAAGTGAAATGGGAAAGGAAACAAGATCCTCTCTATGACTTTGTTATTATGATCGTCATCTTCTTATAAAACTTTATTACTTATTTATTATGTCGATTAAACCGTGGGTGGTATTTATTGGTAGTAGTCTATTTTTAAAGCTTACCTCTTAATGAGTTGAGTAACCAAAATGAATGCAGGGTTACATGACGGGATGTTGTAAAAATATATAAAAAAATTTAAAAGGCAAAATAACTTTATTGGGACACCTCTCCGTTTTAATTTATTTTTGTGTGACGATGTTGGTGGAAGGGAGGAATTTACATTATTATAAATGAGGCTGCTCAACACTTTTTGATGGACTGATTTCAATTCTGTCAAAAACATTATTCGCTGTTTTTTTCATCGACTTGTTCTATCAAAATAGTAATCATAATTATAATATTCAAGTGGTTGTACATCAGGATGATAATAATGGGAAAGGCTATTTGACAAGCAGTCATTTCATTTTTTTGTAGTTATTAAGGTGAATTCATTTAGAATATCTTGTAATAAACAGTATGCAGTCCCATAAAATGTCTTCTTTTTATATTTTACTACCACCATCATTTTACCACCCACGCGTTATAATGTGTATATAAATGCGGATGCCCTTCATGTTCATATCATCATCCTCTCCTCTTCTAACTTTTCCATTGCCAATCTTTAAAAAAAATGTTTCATTGTACTTTTTTAATGGACAGTCAGTAACACAACATGATCGGTCGTGAAGAGTGAGTCTCTAACAATAATCAACCCACCTTGTTTTTTTATGAATTACAAAATGGATGAATGAATGAATGAATGAACGAACGAGGTAGATTGAATGTTCAAAAATTAATTTAACTTTAATGTTACACTTCAACTTTTTATGATCAACTTTAAAGTATGGAGACCAATATTTTTAGTTTATGAAGTGACGAAATTATAATGAGGAAGTGTTATGTAGCCCATATCCATTAGTATGTCAATAAAAAATTGTTCATGTTTAAGAAGAAGTACATGTATATGCTCATGTATTTAGCATGACAAGGTTGAAGTGAAGGCGGTGGAAAACTGTTAATGAATTGGTTGGTATTTTTCATATAATAACGTTTAAAGTAAATGTATAATTGAAAGTTAAGTAGATAGCGACAAAAGGGTTTCCCGTGAACACAATAGTTATTATCGTACCTGTAGCTACATGGCAACATGTCACATGTCATTAACCTGCATTCAAACTTACATTTCTTTTAACCACATCATGTCACATTGTGGGAGGATTGATATCTTTTGCTATTCATTCATTGTTAAATTTGTCGTGTTTGTTGTAATTTTTGGCATTATCGTTTATCACTTTCTTCATAGATAGATGTTGAACTATAAAGCTAGTTCTCAGCTACCAGTTCCACAATTTGTGATACTGATAAATCTTCACTTGTGTTTTTCATGGTTAAATGCAGTTTTACTTTTTTTGCTTGTGGGAGGAAAAATGCATAAAACTGATCTGCTGGTAAATTTGAGTGATTAATTACAACTGTGAAGGAGTTGTAAAACGCACAATGTAAATATAATGTTTTAGAAGATGACGATAATTTCCTTGTGCCATTGTTGGCGGAGAAGGTGACAAAGTAATTACTATTGCTTGATTGTTCTTGTCTCTTGTTCATAAAAAGCAAAAGCTCGTAAAACGAAAGCTGAACTGAATGATAGTGTTCTTGGTGGAAGTAGTTATCAACACCCTTAGCTTGCAATGCCGGCTTCATATATTGGTTGTTATGGAACCCCTACGTCATAATTTAAACTGGCAACGAAACAACAAAGGAGCACACATTTCAACAACTTTATTTCAATACCTCCAATAATCAAGCTGAACTTGTGATTTGGTAAATATTTATATGTGATTTTTTATGACCATAATTGCCTTTTGAGTTAGCTGTCATATTAATTTACGACGATATTTTACATTTAACTGGTTTTTGCATTCGCAGTTGGTTAACTTTGGATGGTATAACCAGACTGATAGATGGATTTCAAAAAGTAGAACCCTAAACGAAGCGAAGCATTACTTTGTAAAGCGTGCTTGCAATTCTGATAGCTTACTTCTGAGACTTGTGAACATTCTTGGAATGCATTAGGAATTAGTTGGTTGCTTTTAAAGTATTAGCAGACAATAACTCACGCACATTTTTAATATATCTTCTATTTTATGTCCAATGAAAGGCGTTGAATGCTGATGTAATAATTATGGTAGATATAACCCACCTCACTCATGTTTTTATTACTTTATAGCTCACAGCTTAGATGTATGGATAATAAAAATTGTAATGTAATGTAATGTATTATGTGTAGGCTAATATGAACCTTCCTTACAAATGGACACACAAAAATACATGCAAAAATTTACGCAGTTAGGCATATAAATATTGTATGTCCAGTGACATTCCAGTACAAATTAGTAATTTCAGATGAAGGCTCATTGAAGAATTTATTACGATGCAGTTTTTTAATGACATGATTATTAATTATGTCAGTTAAATGGTTACAGAGGGATAGTTGTATTTTTGACACGGAGCAATAATTTGCCATTTAAATGCATATATTAAATATTCTCCCCCCTCTTTTTCCATAAAAAAGGAAACTAGAGTTTTGCGATAATTTTATGTTTTGTTTACTACGATATTGTTGTAAAATTATAAGAACTTCTCATATCTTAATAAACCTGTCATTAAAAGAATATAAATGGTCTTATTCAATTCCCATTCGTTTGTTCTAGGTCGTTCCCACAACGAATCCTTTCATCTTTTCCAGCTTGGAAAATTGGCATCTGAAGGGATTCGCATATTCTCCGAGACAGGAGCGTCGGATGTTTTGGATGAGCTATCTCAAGGAGAAGGCGGTGTTTATGACGAATTCATTGCTCCGGCAATTCCAAAAGGGGTTGGAAGAGCAGAGGCCGAATTCTTCGTGGATGGAAACCACTCAAGGGTGAGGTTTACATTTACAAAAAACCTCATAAAATTCAAAATATCCATCAAACTAAACACACCAACTATTTTAGTAAACACAGTGATATAAATAGTGCATTTATTTAAAGAGTAGTGGCGGAAGTGAAGCGTTAAGTAGTAATATGGGCTTAATGGAATTTTTACTGTTTTTCTTTTACTTATACACGTTTATACATGTGTATGCACAGCTCGATACCAAGACACCGAATTAAACTCCCAAAACTTACAAAATAATTGGTGCACAGAAAAATAATTGGATACATGGTAACAAATAAGGAGCACACCACATGGCATTTTTTATGATTTCAATATATTTCAAAAAAAACTCTTTACCTATAAATTTAGGTATGCAGCTAAACTAGAAACATTGATCCTGATCCTGGACTAATTTACTTAAGTGTGTGTTTTATTCAGTTGAGATACACATACATATGCGTTTTCCTTTTTCTCTCAAATAAAACCCGTAAAATCCCTCCTTTTTATTTACTGTTTACTACCACCACAAACTGCTGTTTTAGTGTCGAACATGCTCCTTCTTAACCTAGAAACATAAGTGGAGGATGTGTGTTCCACTTCTTGGAGACACCGACTACTACTGCTGACTGACTGACTGATGATTATGATGACGCTTTTCTAAAAAAATATCTGATCGTGAGATTGAGAAGAAAATTACGTAATGTTTACATAAGACACCATGCAACGGTATTTCGAACATGTAAACGGCAAGTTTGATATTTTCAGTAGGAGTGACACATGACCTGTGCTTTATTTGCACACTTGGTCTAGAATTATTAAACGTTATCCAAATCTTAAAATATAAAATACTAAATCAATTGCTCACTTATAAGGTATATTATGATGGCATGAAAAAAAATCCAAACGCTGATGACGATCCAATGATGATATTTCTTTATTTGAATGTGTGTCAAACTTGTAACTTGTAATCATGCATAACACGTAATATTTTTAAGGCAATATATTAGCTAAAATACCACTGAATGCTTTTGGATTTCCTAAACATGCAATATTACTGTAAAATGCATCTAATGTACCATGACTTTTCAAGAAATAGCACCAGTTCACATGAAAATGGAGCGTGACACTGTGAAAAATGTGGAGTAGGAAAAAATTTAAATACAGATTGTTATGATTTCCTTCTTTATCATTAGCAACAAGTTGATTAATGTAAAGGGCATTGGTTATACAGGTGTATTCATAATATTATGTGGAAAAGAGAAAATGTAAAGTAAATTAAGATAAACTTATTTATAAAAATCTCAACTTAATAGCTGTTGTATCGTTGTACAAAATTACTATAAAGGTAAAAAGCATTTGACGACAAACTTTGTCGGCACTTTTTTATTTCTTCTTCTATTTTAATCAAAATGAGGTCATGATCATCACAGAAACGTTATTTTTTATTTAGCGAAATAGTTTCGGCGTAGCTATTGACCTGGTCTAGAAGCCAGACTAAAATTTAACAAAACAAAAACTTCATTTTGAATGGGAGCTTACGGAAACGTTCTTGGTCGACACTATGAAGAAACTGAATTATGGTGTCCAATTATTCTAGTAGAATATGAATTTAGTCGACATATAAAAATTACTCGAATTTAGTCGAAGTCGAATGAAAAACGAAAAATTGTTGACGGTAAACCTTTGCTATACTTTCGTGCAAAATGTTAATCATTGCTTTTTGTATGCTATTGTTACTACAAGTATCAAATCAAGTAACCTTTAATTTCCCTATGCAGTCAAGTACCAAGTGTTTGTGTAGACATGTAAAAAAATAAGCATTTTACGTGTTTTTTCTTCCAATTCCATAACCATGCAATAGCAAGTGAATCATCGGTCATACCAGCAAGGAGAGAAGTTCATGAAAGACTTTTTTTCATAGAAATTCGCATCAGCTTGGTCAATTAACTGATTTCGACCTCAAATGTGGTCAAATAATAAACATTTTCAACCAAAGGATTCCAAAGTTGGATTGGTTGAGCATCGAAATTTCCTTAATGTGAAGTAATACAATTGAATATGACTGACCTGTTTTCAACTTAAAAATATGGGCTAGTGCTATGTTTTGTATTCATGGCATTTTATCGGGAACCATATAGAACGGAAATGAGTTCATCAAGTGTAATAGTGGTACTACTCCCACTCATAAAAACAACGGAAGTAAACTAATTACCTTCCGTTTTTTAAATGTAAGTTAGATTAATGAGCTTATTTATATGTAAACTTAATTACTTGGTTACTCATAGCCGTTATTATATGGAACGATATTAGTTGGAAAAGGTTGTAAAACCGAAAAGAATTACTTCAACATGGATTTTGGATATTCTTATAAAATAACTGTTAAAACTAACAATAAGTTATTATTAAAGAGCAGAGGTAGCGTTATGCAAGTCTAAATATGTGCTTTCAAATCAGAATGTATGGATAGTTTACCTAATTACTATTTAAGTGAATCGTTTGTCAGTCATGAATTTTTAATTAGCATATTAAGTTGCACAACTGTACGAAACATCAGTAAAAATAACGGGTTTCAGTGTTCGAATGTAACTTCCACCTCCATATCTTGTGAAAGTAAACGACTGAAACGAAGAACTTTGATATGACTAAGTATGTCTGTTCGTCTTGCAATAATCGATTTTTATATATTTTTGTATGTACACAGGTATCTCTCATTTCTCGTGTTGTTCCATCACCAGACTGGTTCATTGGAATAGATAGCTACGACTTGTGCTCTAATGGTCGTTGGATAGACAGCGTTACAATCGAGGTATGCGTGCTCATAATTCCATTATATTTTATTCGAATTTCGATGAGCATACATTTTTATTAGTATTCCTTATGAACAATCTAAAGACAATACAGTCGTCTTTAATAATATCTTTTTACAAGATAGTTGTACAAATAGGTATATTGTATATGTTTTTTTGCTAATGTCCCACAGGTGGATCCACTAGATGCTGGAACAGATTCCGGTAAGAACACATCAAGTTTGCAAACTAAATAGTAAAATTTATTATAAGAAAACAAAGGACTTTAGAATTTTTTATAAGAAACCACTTCTTCGTCGTCACAATGATTATTACATTTTGATATGATGGTGATCACGGTGATTTGGAAAATGGTTGCTGAGTTATGATGATGGTTTGATGGTAACATAATGTTATCATTCACATAAATGTACGTGTATCCATACATATACACACAAGATGGACGATCATGTCATAAAATCAATGAAGAAACAAGATTGCCCAACAAAACGTACAAGATGATGACGGTAAGAAGGTGGAAGATGAAGATGATGATGAGGTTAATGATGTTAGTCACTTCTCTTTTTGTTTGTTATATCATCACCATCTTCCTTTGGCGAACACCATACAATAGGACTCACGTTTACATCCCCGAATTGGGCGACGGAGCCGCGATCTGAAGTGAAACGACTCACACCTAGACAACCAAACCACCCTGCCTCATCTTTTTACTACAGTGAAAGAGAAACATTGCCACCAATTGCATCTTTTCAATTCCTCAAGGTAAGTTAGCCTACTCTTCTACTCTCTCATCAATTGTAGGAAAAAGGATTACTCTTGTCACAATGTAACCACATTTCGTTTATCTTTCTTTACTCGGCACATTTTCTCTTTCTATGATGCTCTTTCCCAAGAGGTTACAAAAAAGAGGAGAGAAAGGGGACGTAGAGAATTATTTTAAAAAAGGAAAAGAAAAGTAAAAAACGTCGTGCTTATATAACCAACAAGCTATACAAAGTTACATACACTACATACTTACTGCGTGTGGTAACGGTTGAGAATTTTTTTTAAACTTTCAGAAATACAGATAGGTATGCAAGATTTTTTATATATTTTTATCCTGTCTCACTTAAAGACACACACGCACGCACATACAACCACCTGTCTACTATCTAGTTGCACTGTTTACAAAATTGGACATAGTTGTTTGCCAGCCTTTGAAAAAAGAGAAAGTTTTTCTGTATTACCTTCTTTTTGCTTAGATTTTTATATAAAAGATTTTTCTAGTCATCTTTAGAATTTTTAACTTTTCTTTCTTTTTGAGATAGTCTATGAGACTAGCAGAAGGGAGTCATTCTCTTTCCAAAAATAGGAGGGCCCTGCTTTTTTACAATAGACAGCATATGACGATGACTATTAGTTTTTCTTAGAGTAAAGTTTTCTAAAGTATGATGATGATATTTATAAATTCACATGATAAAAAAAAACCCATCGTCAGTTTTTTTCAGAATGACTGCACACTCACAAGGCAATGCATGGTGGCCGTCTTGTAAATTCATAGGTGTACTTTGTATGTGCATCTAATTTAAAGCTTACCAAAAGAATATGATTTTCAATTGTTTTGAAGAAATTTTTATATCACGAGAAAAATAAAGGTTTTAGTCGTATAATGTTGATCATGATGTGTCCTTCCACATTCCCCCTAAAACATTTAGGTTTGATATGACGATGGAAATCAAGTCATGCATTTATGGGATAATCTTTTTTTCTAGTTCTTCTTCTGCACTTTATTTGACTTGCATGAAATATACGATTTTCTTTTCAATGTATAATGTGCAAACGTAGGCGGGTAGCAAAAAAAAAGAAGAAAAAAAATCTCGGAGAATTTTTGTCAGATTTTTTTTCTTGAGCGAAAGATTTGAAGATAGGATACAACATAGTAATATTAAACATGGCAAATGGTCGCATCCATGCGAACAAACGCCAGAACAGAGAACGAGTCGTCTTCTAGTTTTCTCAACGCCAATTTTTGCAAGATATCTTACACAATAAATCAGATTCAAGAGCCATCAATGAGCTTGAAACCCTTTGCAATCTTTGCAAAAAAAAAGTATTTCAAACCAAACCACACACATCATAAGTATCTCTGGAATGAAAAGGGGGAACAAAAAAGGGTTATTTTTTTTCTTGTGTGTTGAATGTTGAACCATTTTGCACAGAACATTATTATTCGGAAGAGGGATCATTTGTAAATCTTTGAGTTTTTATATGCTTTTTAGAAACACTTTGAGTAGTTAGTCATTTTTGTTGAGAAAAGCAGTGTGCCAGTAGCAGCAATGGTGCATATAATATGCAAACCTGAATATGAGCTACTACGCCGCTACTGCTGCTGCTGAGCTGCGCTTGTTACAAAAGTTACAGAGATGAATGCTTCGTTTTTCTGTGCTACGTGTTATGACTATGAGTAAAGAGGGCTAGCTGGGAAGGAGATGGGATATTTTATGTATTGAACTCTTGTTCTTGCTCTTTTGTTGAATGGCTTTACTGCTATTATTTTTGTTAGGTGAAGGAATATGAGCTAAGTGAAGTTTTTCATCATCCCGAACAAGAAATCTCGAATAATGATGTAATGGAACCAACGACCCAACCAGTGGAAACTAATTTGAAAAGTGCATCAGCCTTTTCATCAATGTCAAAACCGGTAATAGTAGCACCAGAAACAGACCGGAGCAATAATGTTATCGACTATGTGCCATATGCGGAGAAAAAGCGGAAGGACGTCACTGGTGAAAAGAAAAAGAAACTTAAGAAAATCCGTAAGTATACTTTTTAGTGTTACTTGTTTCATGTTTCATGGCTTTGCAAAATTCACTGCCCTGTACGTTATGAAAGATGTGCTCGTACTTGTTCTGGTGCTGTATATACTCTTGTTTCTAATTTATATTTTTTATTAATATATTTGTAAACTTGTACACATGACCGGTGTAGTACTCATGTTTACTGCTCAACTACTTCTATACAAATCCATAACACATTTAAGTATTCACAAGTTGTTTATGTTGTTTTGTGGATTTTTGATGATGTTGATGATAATTTTGGTGATATACTGTCAGAATGTGATGGGAATGATTTCGATCATGATCATGAGTGTATGCATGACTTTTGATAAATATAAAATGAAAACCCTGACTAACTGAGTGCAGATACGTGTCATAAGTTGATAATTTCAGTGGACCACACCAGACCAAAGCAATAATATAAAAACATTGACCAAAGTTAACTTTCTACTCGTGTAAAGAAATCTCGAAAGATAAAAACATGTACTAAAACATAAACAATTCATTTTCCCACTAGGAAACAAATGTGTTTTCGTTTTAAATTTTGTCTTATTGCCCCTTCACTTATGTTTGCACATCTTACATCTTGTAAGTATGTTATCTTGGCAGTTTTGTAAATATTCATGAATTTTGCTTATGGGATTATGATGACGACGCCTTTTGCTATTATGATCACCAAGCTTGTAGACAGAGCTTAGTTGCAATACACAGAGTTGAAGGCTTATATTGCAGAAACGAGTGCAGTGTTTTTGTCTCTAGTTTGTTCTCTTTTCTTTATATATTTATGTCAAATCATCTTTAAATGTATGACGTTTCAAGAAAAATATAACTTTTGTGTATAGGGCCACCTAGAGATTGCATAGTATCGGAATGGGCAATGTGGACTCCTTGCAGTAAAACTTGCGGACTTGGGGAAATGACTCGGTCGCGAACAGTGCTTATGCATTCACGTCGTGGCGGGCGTCCTTGTCCACCACTCAAGGAAGCAAGATGGTGCGGATCCGCTAGAAGTTGCGGAAGAAATTATTTCAACTGGGGATAAAAATTGGTGTTTGCCAACTTATTCTGTTAATGTATAAAATATTAATAACAATAAGTTCAACACAAGTGGACAGAGACGAGGCAGCAGCGGAGCTGGCGGTGAATGGACATTCGTAACAACACATTGCAATATATTATCGATATTGATGCTATTGTAGATAATTAGTTAAAATAGTGGTACATCGGTTAGGATCAAATTTATACATAAGATCTACGCAGGTAAGCATAGTATGTAAACTAACTGCCACTGAGATGACTGCATGTCTTTCCAGCAAGATTTATCATGTAATAATAAATGTGTAGGATTAAAATACTGTAATAAATATTATACATACATAGGTGTGATATATAAATAACAAGGTTGTGTAGGGTAAACGGAAATTGAAAGAAGAATGGAAAAACAGATGCATTTCATTTGTATTGTAAAGAAAAGACGAGGAGTGTGTGGGATGCTAATATCAGATGAAAATGACAACTGATGACGACGAAGACGCAAGTTGATATTACTTATTGCTATTTTGTGTAGTTTTGATTTAAATTGATATATATAATGTAGTGTACACATTTATGTATTTATTACGAGCATTTATATATTATATAACATTATTTACTTTAAAAAATTTGTAAGCAAATCGCGTGTATGAAAATGTATGCACATATAGTAATGATGATAGGTTAATGACGTTTGATTTGTTGGTATACTTACCTGCATTTATATTAATTTTATGCATTTAGTTTTTTGTCTCTTTTACCCAAATATTTTTTTGATGATGAAATTACTATTCTCAGTGCAAATGAACTATGCACGTTCAAACTACTACTGCCATATATACATACGTAGATAGACATGCTGAAGATGAAACTGTTTTACAAAATTTCCCATTTTGTTATCACCATGGCAATAGAGGCTATTTTAACTAAACATGGTTAAAAATCGAAACGTACGTTGTTCATTAAAAAATATATACGAAGAACTTCATTACTTACTATACAAGAAAGATAAATAAAATTTCATTCTTTTTCTTCTTTTATTCTGCAAGTCTTTCTGTAATTCAAGCTAGATTTTATGATGGGTTGTAAAATTTTTGGGTTTCTGAGTGTACTTATATAAGTATTTATTATCATTTACTAACTTTAATTGGAAAACGAGCTTACACACTCTTTTAAAATTTAAATTTGTTAGCTTATTTATGATCTTTCTATATGAAAAATAAAAACTTTCAACAATATTATTGTACGAATCTTGAAGCTTCTGCAAAATAAGTTTATTATCATTATTATCTGTAAGGATGTAACACAAGCGACATATTTATATATCTGATGAATATATGCATTAAATGTTTAACTTTCGTTTGAACATCAAGCTACATACATATATTTGAGACACAAAGTATCTAAAATCATTTCATATTTACAATACTACGGTTTATTTTTAACAACAAGATAAATAATTATACTGATGTACGGCAGTGCATAGTAAATATTTCTTGACTCACAATAAGTTGAGTAACAGACTAAAATTTAAATATACGTTAAAAATAAATAAATAATTACAATTAATCATTTTTACAGCTATTTCAACATTATTTCTTTTTTCTCATCAGTCAAGACAAACAAATAAAAGTTTATCCAGCGAAGCAACCACATAACATTATTATATTCAAAAGGTTAAACTTATATGTATTAGTATTAGATTTAACAATCATAACAATTAAATGTTTATATGCTTCATAATTGTAATCACAAGAAATATTTCAGTCTGTTTTTCTGCATATATTTTAAAATCTTGTTGCAAGCGACGTATTACATGCATTCATATTTAATAATAAAATATTATATATATAATATTATACGACGACACATAATATTTGATCGATTCAAATTTTTCCATACAAGCATACATATATTATTATATGAAGGCACATAAAATTTAATGTTTGTGTACACTTATGATTTTTTTCAAATAAACATACATACGTTTAAGGCTTTTCAGATAGGATACATGCCCGAACCCACGATTATTCAGCAACCTATAATTCTTCACCTCGTTGTAATTGTCTGTAACATGTCATGTAACGAAAATCTAATTGATTCTCATAAAATATATATTATGATAACAGATAATAGTAATAAGATTCATAGAAATATATATCAAACTATCGGATGTTCTAGCATAATATCATGTTGCAGTACATTCTTCATTGTAACTGTGGCATAACTGAACGAGGACGGAACGGCTTCAATCCACAATGCTTTGGTAAAATGTTAGAATAATAACAGGTGGACATCGAAAACCCAAAGTGAATGCATTTAATATTTCAGTCAGTTTTCTCGTTCTTACGAAGTGCGCACTTATAATGTTCTGACTTGGCATCGTATTTTGATAAAATAATTCAAATAAATACAAGTAAAAAACCCATGAGGTATATTCGGCTCTATTCAGCAAGTCCAATATTTATATGCTCATACAAATAAGATACAAGTATACAGGAACAATACAATTAGCATAAATACATACTATTTTAGGTATACAATATTACAGAGACGTGTTTGAAGTTGATAAATATGTAATAATAATAACAATAACAAAGCAGCAATAAAAGGCGCTGTTGAGAGAGAAAGTAAACTTGTCTACTAGAAACTTCTCACAAAGCAGAAATAAAAGTTGCACATTCATTCGATAAACTTATTATGTATGTAGCAAACTGTTCTCAAAAAAGAGACAGAGAAGGAAGGAGAGAGTGCGCTTATCTTATACCGCACGCTTTCTCCCTTTCTCTCCCTCTCTCTCTTTCGAGCCAAAACACACATTCCAACACGACTAACTTCTCTTGAAACGTTTTCACAATTAGCTTATCACTGCCAAGCTTGCTGGCGTGTAGATACATAATACATGCACACATATGAAAAGCTTTTTCTTTCTGACCTAGAAAATAATAAATTACCAGTCAAAATAATTTAAACGGCAGTCCCTGGCTGAGTTGCAAAGTCTTTTGTCTGTCAGCGTGGGGCACTCTGTGCCTCCGTTTCTGGACGGACTGACGACGTATCTGTGCCTTTTTTGTTCTCCAAATCCACAAAGGGCTGAGCACTCACTCCAGTCGCTCCAGTCGGATACTTTGCAGTCACGAGAAATGCGCTTGCTGTATTGGCCTATATGCACACAAATAGATCTTATGTAAATACACACATGTGTTTTATTTAAAGGCAACTTTTTTATTAACAGTTTTGACATTGCAAAACAAATTTTGTGCCATTCTTTTTGTTTGCACTCTGCCTGGACATACTGTGTGTACAAGGCTTGTTTATTCAGCGAAAAAGGGACATTAACCAGATGCTGGAATGATATTATTATATAATGAGATATCATTTTTAAAAAGAGCTATGGGACGTGTGTGAGTATGAACCTGATCCCTCAGGACACACGACGGGCAGCAGTAGCACTCACATACCAAAAACATTGGAAACGATGAGTAGTAAAAAACATACTCTCACTTTTTTTCCTTCTCGACAGCAGCAGGCACACTCAACTCACACACAACAGCAAAGTCATTTTTGGCATTTCTTGTTATAACTGCAGTGTTGAATGTACTCGCTGCTCTCCACTCTCTGTCGCTCTAAAATACTCTGTATGTGTGTATCAACAAAGCTGTAATAAGTGTGTCTCCGTGAGAGACAGAGCATCTTACCAATTTTTCCTTTCTTTCTGACTATCAGTGTAGTGTAGGGACAATGACAATAAATAAAAAGAACAGAGAGGAAACTTTACCTTTCATTTTTCTGGATCGCTTCTTTTTGGACTTTCGGAGCGCCAAGTCTTCCACCACATCTCTTGGATCACTGATCTCATTTAATTCATTCCCAATGTCATTACTGTCAATGTCATCAGAAAATAGAAGATGGTGATGCTGAGGATGGTGGTGGTGGTTGTTTAGAAGATGATCATGGATGATGCTACTTGTAGAATCATAAGATGGTACTAAGGAGTTGCCTTCATCATTGATTCTCGAGGCGCCCCACTGAGACAGTGCGTACTCTTTCACCTGTCAACAGTGATATAAAAAGAAAAGCTGCTACAGAGGGAGAGGATTTTTTTCCTAACACACATGTAAAGTCTTTTGTCATCATCGGATTAACTTTTTTTACTCTACTATGATAGCAGGGCAGCACCTAACAAAATCAAATGTCTTGCTCTGTTCTTCATGTTCTTCAAAGAATCCGTCCGAACAATATTTTATGTAACAATAATGTGTAAAGTTGTCCCATATTACTTATTTATAGATGGTACAACTTTTTCATATTATCCACCGTAACTGCCTCTGTGAGTTATACTACGCATTTTATGCTCACTTTAGAATATCCATCTTTTTTGTTCAAACTGAACATGAAAAATCTTACCCTGAAGAAATGAAGATGAAGAATGCATGGAATTTGCTAAACTAGCTACTACACATCAACAAAACAATTACGAGAAATATTATAACATTTTAAATAAATAAAAATTCCCATCTACTTTGAATATGGTAAAGGTGGCTATAGGTTTGTCTCGCACTCGGTTGTCAGGATACTGGAAAGAATGTGCCGGATGTAAGGTACTCAGATGAATTTGATAGATTGCCTCCTGGGGAACCGTTATCCAGTTTGGTGCAGTAAATGTGAATCCTGTGCCACAAACAAGGAAACATATTGGAAACACTGATAGCATTACAAAGAATATTTTTCCCATCAACTTGATGCTAACATTTTGTACATGGACTGTTTTAAAGGATGTGGAAAGCTTCAAAGAACAATTTCATCATTTCTCTTTTCATATCAAAGTATATATGTACACATGTAGTAAACTGATAACGAAAGTGAATACTTTCTCTCGTGTTGGATAATGTTAAAAGGGGGAAAAATTGGACGGGAGAAACAGGAAAATGATATAAAATGGGATTATGCTGCAATTATAATAGAATGAATCTAAGAGGCGGATGTATTTGTTATTATTATTTTGTTGGGCACAGACCTGAGTCGGTTCCTGCGTCTATAGGTTCCACCTGAAAGGAAATCAATCAAAAGCGGATATTGTAATTTTTTGAAGGTTTCAACGTCGCATTATTGCTCAACTCTTTGACGTTTTTTTGCTGTGTAGTACAACTAGTACAAAAATTTGTTATGTGCTAACTGTCGCCGAGCACAGAAATTGTTATCATCATGAAAAAAGAGAGTCGCAATGGTGAGTAAGTGGGGCGTAAGAAAATAATAAAAAATAATGTATTACGTCAACGGCAATGCTATCAATCCATTGTTGATTCAAGCAAAGGTTTAAGCTGTCAATCCCCACAAACCAGTCCGGAGATGGAACTATGCGAGCCAGTAGTGAGACCTATAAAAGTAGATAGAGGGCCACAGTTGTAAAAAAATAAGATAAAGAAAATGGGAAATGTGAAAGAAAACATACTATTATGATTCTTTTTTAATACGTTGAGCATGAATTGGTGAATATGTAAGCAGACGTGAAAGACATTGGATCTTGCAACCCATGTAATAAATTTACACATAATGTGCGTATGTAGTAGTGCGATTTGATGATAAAGCGATTACCAAGGTGTGGTTCCCGTCCACAAAAAACTGTGTCTCAGTCTGCCCAACTCCGGCAGGGATGGGAGCTCCGTTGAACGCATCAAAAACACCGTCCGCTCCTTGAGAAGACTCATCCAGCTCGTCCGCTGAGCTTGTCTCCACAAATTTTTTCAATCCTTGGGACGCCATTCCGCCAATACGGTACATAGAAAATGATGAGTTGTGCGTTCGTCCTGGCATTCATTTATGGAAAATTATGCATGAAATACGTATATAAAAATATGCTTGCTAGTAATGTGCCAGCACTCAGCACACATGCACACACATACACACAAACACTATACATTTTATATTTTCCCCTTTTTTTATTGCTTGCGACGTACCTACAAGTTTTGACCATTGTGCCGGTGGTCGGAATTCTGGATAATGTTTTGGAAAGAGATCCCGGTCCCAGTGAGTTTTCATGATTACATTGTATGCGACCAGTCTTTCCTGCGAACACTGAGATTTCACTAGCACTATGCTACATATACTCAACGTGACGAGAACGATAACAGTTGCGGTAGTAAAATTGGCTATATTCCTACTTGACGAGCAGGACGACGACGAAGACGATGATGATGGCGACAACCACGACAAAGGTGATGGACCAAATAAGCTCTTCATTTTTACAAGAATGGTGGCCACTAGGGTCATTGGGACTGCTGTAAAAAAAGGATATTAGAAAATATTGCAATTGCAGTGTCTTTATCTAAACTTTTTATACAATTTCCAACTTTTTTTTCGTTGATGTCAGAGTAATAATGATGAATGATGATGCTACACTGCAACACTACCGACTCTTTTCAATTACTCAAGGAAAAATCCCGTTTCTTTTGAAAAATGAAATAGAATCTCTGCGGAAAAAATATCAAATCAGAGAGTAATCACTTCTCCCTATATCTTTCTCTCTCACTCTTTTGTGGAGAAGAGAAGATGTATCTTAAAAATGTAAACTTGTCTTGCTCCGACAACTGAGCAAAAATTTCTCTCAAATTCTGCTTCTTATATTAGCCACAAATTCTATTTTTTCATACTTTCGTGTAGGTAGTTCTTGTTGCAGCACTCACAACTCACATACATAACAGACGACATGCTGCTGTTTTGCTGGTGGTGGTTGGAAGTATTCAGCAGCGTCTAGATTTTTTTAAAGATTTTTTTTTGTTTGTGGGCGAGACTTCTTATAACTCCTTTATACACATTATTAAGTGGCGAAGCCACTTACTAACTTCACGATGTCTGTCCGTCCGTCCGTCCGGACAATAACTCGAGAACGCATTGACCGATTTGGACCAAACTTGGGTCAGAGGTACCTAGGGTCATGTCCTCCTTCACCACAAAAGTTGACCTCAAAAGGTCAACGGGGTCAAAACTTAAGGCCCTGAAACTTGTCAAAACTTCTATAAACTGTACTTAAATTGTCCACACTTGACCTCAAATGACCCCACACTTGACCTTAAATGACCCCATACTTGACCTCAAGTGACCCCACGCTTGACCTTACGATTTCAATTTTTTTATGACGTCGTCTATACCAAGTGACATATCATTCGACTCGTATAAGTGAGCTTAGCGAAGATCAGGTGTTGGTCTGTAACTAGCGTATACACTTTAAACTGTGGAAGCACAACTAGTTACAAATCGCTTCGCCACTTAGCTACTCCTAGCTTGATGGGTTTATTGCAAATATATTACACATTTTTTCTGAGTGATGCTCCTGATCATGCTATGTCGGAGAGGAGATGGTGGTGGTGTTGATGATGATGATGATTATCATGATGCTGCTGAATATTACAAGTGTCAAAATTGTACACAAAAAATATCCTCAGAGAAGAAGAATGCAAGTTGAGCTTAAGTTGTTGCCTCACTCAAGAAAAAGCCATCTGGGACATATAATAATATATCACAATATTATTATATGGTAATGGAGTTGATGATAATGATAATAATCAGGATGATGGTGATGGCGATGATGATAATGAGATGAGGTCGATGAGGAAACGATTCAATCATTTACTCCATTTGACACGGAGAACTAAAACTATCCCTATGACACCACCACCACTACCACCATGACAACTTCTATGTATACAATAAAGATGGGTATAAGATCAGGAAAAATAGACTAGTGTCGAGCGAGCCTTAAGCGGTTGGCATTTTCTTGCTTCCCAATGTCCAAACATGAAATCATTCCATTTAATCAGATTATACTCCTGGGCTTTTCCTTCATTTATCATTTTGTACCTTTCTGAAAAATTATTTACTGTTCTAAGATAAATATTATTGTCTGTTCATTCAGACGTCGAGTCGGTAGTGTGGAGGAGGAGGACGAGGAAAAAAATGTTTGAAGCTCATCGACAAACAAAGGGGGAAAATGTACTCATCATTGTCATAATAGTCTATGTAAATGAGCCATGCACTCCAATTCAAGCAAAAATAACGGTAAAAAATTTCTTAATTTTTTCTAAGAAAACTTTAATTGTGAATTCGACCTTTTTCAAATGAAATAAATGTAGGTACATGACTTTGAAATGATCACTGACCGCTAAAAAGTGCAGCGTAGTAAATTAGTTGCTGGTTTTGGACTTTACTTGCGTCCGACCCATTCGCTCGCTCCTTGTATCATCCCTCACAACAATTTGTTTGACAATGACATCTAAAGCACTCAGACGGCTATATAAAGACAGACATTGTGTGTGTCATTGTCATGTCATGTGCTCACAGACATGTTCAATTATTGATCTTGCAAAAATTTGCAAACATTTTTTATCCTGTCTGAGCAAGATGTTCGACGGACACACCACCACACACATTCAAAAGAACTCATCATCAATTTTATATACAACAGAAGAGAATGAGAACGCAGGGGTAAGTATTGCGTGGGCGAGCTAATTGTTGATAGTTGAGTGATACAATAATAATAATAATGAATAAATAAAACAGAGTGTATAAATAAAATATATACATTTATGAGCTTTATGAAGGATCATTAAACGATGATAATGAACTACTGCCGTATTTAATAATGGAGCAGAAGATAACATTTTTTGACAGGTGTGCATAGTCACGAGAAGTTCCTACGCAGTGTTGTCACTAAAATAATAATCGCCGTCATAATGAACAACGCCATATATCATCTTCAAACTTTTATGCACATGAGTATTTTACTTTCTTGTTCCCTATGTTACTTTATTTCAATCATCACGTCAAACTGTAGTAATACCAATAGTAATGGTATTGGAACGTATTTGGTGGCTACCTCCTGATTCTCGCTCAGATTTTCTGAAGTGATTGAATATCATGATAATAATCAGTTATGAGATGATGATGATGATGTAGGTGCATAATATTTGCAGTAAAAGATGCATGGTCTCGGTCATCATTACAATTCACTGCTCTCAAGGACTCTCAACCCATGAAAGGCTTGTCTGAAGCGACTTATTCCCGGTTCTTGACCTTCTCAATTCACAATTCTTCAATAATTTAGCGTCTTCTTCTTCTTTGTCATATTAATGAGCTGTGCGTCGTACTTTTATGCATATATTATGCATGCATGCATTCTCAATTCATTCATTCATCTCATATTATTCTTTACCGACTTTACTTATTTGTCAATGTGACAAATTGACAAATCGTTGTTAATGGGTACATGTACACAATGAGCACACACTCCCTGTCTTACAACAACCATACTTTAGCATTTGACAATTACGGACATCAAATTTTTATGTTATATTTGCATTTGTACAAGTGTAATAAATAGGTGATAACTTTTTTCTTTTGTTGTACTAAAAAGAGACAACGAAAAAATGCAAATTAAAAAAAACAAGAGGGAAGAAGAAGAGGACAACCGCAGCTAACAAATATATTGTGTATATTAAATTATTTGGTTTGTCAGTTGTCAATCTAGTTTTGATCATTATCACCACACCATCGGAGGTATCATTAAGCAAAGATGTAGTTTTTATTGTTCCATATTTTACCACTACCTTAACTTCAACTTCATTCATGTAACCACACTCAAATTTTTCTTCCTGCTAAAAACTTCATTCATTTTCCGAGGGACAGTTTTGGAACAAGAATCATCACACTTTTTTTTGCTACAACCAACCCACCATACATGTTCATTCAGCAATTACTTTTCTGACTAGTAACAAGAACAAATAATGCATTTGTTCACATAGTGACATAAATAGATTTGAACGTAGTTTTTTATGTCAAATCCAATTACTATATACCTTCCTTTTAAAAATATGCTATATGTATGTTTTGTCACCAGTGTGGCGTGTCACATATTAGCATATTGCATCACATATATATGTTTTCTAGTTTTCTTTGTATTTGATACTGTTATAATAATTTTTATTGTTATGTGATGTGTTTTGCATCATCCATCATACGGCACACAGGTCCACAGACAGCTACCACTACCAACCTAGCAACATTGCTGACAACAACAAAGACATCGGCAACTTTTTTTTGGTTCAAAAAATGATAAAGTGAAGACGAAAAAAGGCCGAGTTTTGGTTATTGTGATGGTAGTGTTGAATGTGAAGTGGCTTCTTTGCAACTTTGTTTTTGTAATAATAATACGAGATGATCTTTGTTTTCTTACTTCTTACCAAATACGTCTGACTGCTTTGCTTGCTCTCTGGTGTTTTTGTTGCGGCTGCTCCTTTTTTCCTCCTTGTCATCCGGCAAAACGACACAACAAAGCTTATATGCTTGTGTCTCTATTTGGGCATTTCAGGAAGAAATTGAAATAAGCGTTTTATCTGCAGGTTTTTATATACATATGTATTGGATCTAGTCTTTGTTCAGCTACTCTGTTGAGAATTCATAACTTTTTATGGAAACTGTCGGACTAGGGCAGAGCAGTTATATTTTATGTATGTATGTAGTATGTACTGTATAAACCGTATAGGTATATAGGGATTTAAACTAAGTTTATACACGTAGGCACTAATACACTATAAACACCTTTGTTTAAAAATAAGCTTTGAATAAATATTTTATTTATTTATGGTAGGATTGCTCTATGGCCATAGTTCACAGAAGTAAAAATACACATAATTGGATTCCCAAAATATTGGATTGGAATGCAAGGAGAAATGCTTGCTTAAACGTTTATATCAAATTAAGTAAATGCGCAATGTCTCTGAAAAATCTGTGGCCAGTTCATGCAGAAAAAGAGAAAACCTATAAACACAATTTTGGATTTGATCAGAGATCAGAGATCTATTTAAAATCGTGGGATCAGTTCTGAACTGGTACACTGTACTATTTTCAAAGCTGACGTATGTATATCATGTATGTATTTCCCTAGAGCTCTGCTAAAGTTGGTCTAAATTCATAATATATTCTGATGAAGACAATGCCACGTTTTTTTTACTACGAACTAAAAATTCACACCGGTCGGGGATATCGTATAACACACCGATATATATACCTAACTATGTCATATAGATTATCACACACACACACGCAAACACATTTCCTACACCTTCTTCTACTTTTCTTACTACGGAGTGAAATGTGTGTAATCAGTGCACCGATGATGATCTAATTAGATTAATATGCAAAAGCGTTAGAGAGCTTGATGGTGTTCCACTAATAACAGTTAAGCTTAAAAAATCAGTGCTGTGATCATGATGGCATCTTCTTTTATCCTCCAGGTTAATAGTATTGATCTGTTTATCCCCCTACACACAAAAACTTATCTTATCATCATCACCAACACCACCACCAAAAATTCTTTTAAGCTTTCGTCAGTCAAAACCTAGATTTTTTTTCAAAATCACTTTTTTTCTCTATTTTTTACACACGAAACTCGAAATCACACATACACACAAACTGATTCTTTCCGTATTGAACTAGAGACGCGAGAAAGAGAGAAGATCAATGGGTAGAAGAATTACAGGGTAAAACACATAAACACAGATGCATTGACATATAACACCCAGAACAAAAAAAAATAAAAATTTGTGTTTCTCTCGATTAACTTACAAGAAGACAAGCCAAAATGGCAAATAAAATGTGTTCAGCTTTTGAAATGTCATTTTTATAAACTGGATGATTATTTGCTGCTGTGTGTGTGTGTGTAATGTGGTGTGACGTGTGAGAAGTTAAGAAAAAAAAGGATTCTCAAGAGAGACACAAGACCTACTTTGTTATATGTTCATACATTATATTAAAAAATTGGTGCATGTATTATTATTATAGTGAATTTTTTTTGGAAAAAAATTAGTATGTCTGTCATTTTTGTTTGCATGTATGATGATGACAAGAAAAAGCTGCATATTATTTAATATTTTTATGATTATTAATACTAATGAAAAAAATGAAAGAAATGATATGCTTTTTATGAAGATTTAGAGGTGTCGATGTTTTAAAAGTTATTTGGGCTACACTGCTGCATAATATACACATACAAATTGTACATGTGATTTTTAAAAATAAATGGTCCTGCTGCTGCTACTGTTTCAGATTTTATATTTAAAGAGGATCACTTGATAGTGAGGATGATGTTGATGTCACTCTTAAAAAAGGAGAGTTAACTATGAAGACAATATGATGATAGCACATCTCCTCCACTCCACTGACACTCCTTTCCCTTTCAATGGTTAAAAATGAGAGCGGATTCGTTGAGTAAAAAAATTGAGTTAATGCTAAATTTGATTTAAGTATGCCATGATGGTCATCATCATTATGGTTTATTGCTGACGATGACGATAAAGTAATATGTGTCAATCACTTATAATCAGAAGGAAAAAGTGTAACGAATATAAAATTATCCAGAAGCTTGATTTTTTTTAAAGCTGAATAAGTAGAAACTGCCAAAATGTCATTAAAGTGTTTTATAGGCATGAGTGAGTGTACGTGGACCTTTACCTGATTTCAAAATTGATAAAAAAGACGAAGACAAAACACCGATAAAAAAAGTCTGCAAAGATTTGGGGCGGCTTGACCAATCAGTGTCAATAAAAGCAAATATTTCACAGACTGCTTGGTTTCAAGTTATAATAATTAATATTCAAAATGTAATGTAAAAAACTGATTGTAAAGCTGTAAAATAAATTTGTGATCGTAAAAAAGTTCGCCTTAAACTCAATTTGCAAAAAATGTAAGAAAACAAATTCAAGTTTAAAAATCATGTCATGTACACTATACATTATTATTTTTATTGCAAGTATTATCATTTAAAACCAAAAATTGACCAGGATTGAAATTACCAAGTAAAACCTTTTCTGAAAAGTGATTGTACGTGGTACATGGAAAAGAGGATAAAAATAGGAAAGGATAACATTCTATTGCATTTTTTGGGTAACACAGATATACATACATAAATAGATAAATTACATAAAAGTGCGGGAGTAAGTTGTAAAGTGGATAAAAAAATGTTGGTCATGCTGCCACGATGATTTCCCTGCTATTTTATTTTAGTCAAGAAAAACGTTAAGTTTGATGATGGCCCTATCATTCCAAATATACTCGCGAGTTTTAATCACATCATGTGGGATACCAAGACCCACACACTCGGGATTATCGCCAACAACTGGTTTTACCCAATTGGAGCCGGAACACAACTCTTTTGGATCCCACATTCTTGACTTCAAATCCTGTGTTCTGGTTGGAGTGTCATTTTGATCAAGCACAAAAACTCGCATTTTCAGAGTAAATGGCCATTCCAAAGACTGGTCGTGATCTCCCTTGGTGATACCAACGTGAAGGAACATGGTAGTGCTTGAATACTTTGGTATCAACTTGATGTACATCCGATATCCCTCGGGGTAAATGTAAAAGCTATTGCTACGCAAGACTCGTTGTTGATTCCAGTTTTTTAGTTTGTAGTTCATGCCCGTCACAATCCAGTAGTAGGAGAAAACTCGCTTTCCATTCTCAATGTGAACTGTGCTATTGTACTTGCCAATTTCTGCTGATCTGGGTCCCACGCGACCACTTTTTAAGTTAATGTCTGAGGACGAAACTGACGTTCCCCCTCGGGCTCTCGCTGATGTTCCACTGGTACTAACACGACTTCTGCTGCCTACACTTCCATGGCTGTTGTCATTCAATCGGCCTCTTACACTGTAGTCTGGTGGAAGATCATCCTCATCATCTGCAATCACCTCTTGAGCTCGATGAGGAATCGCAGGGATGTAAGCAGGTGTGTAATTATTATCATCGTCAATGACCGTTGATCCAGCGCCAGGATTACGAGACATTCCTTGTAGCAATGTCATTGTTCTCCGATGATTTCGTTTGATTTCTTGATCTTGCTCTACAAGTTTATCTTCCAAACTTAGTAGCATAGCCTTTAAAACGTTGAGCTGGTTTCCTAGTTGAGTTTCCAGGTTTGAAAACCGATCGTCCATTTCGGCTACAAAAATGAATTAAAAAGTAATAATACAGAGGCATTGCTAATACAACAGTAGATATGAATTAGAGCAAGAAAAGTAGCAAAATGTAGTCCTATGAATCTCGTAGAGCTAAGGGAAATATTGCCAAAGAGTCTCATTCCTGACTTGAATTCTTTCACATGACGAATTAATGAACTAATTACGACTGATTGATCAACTAAATAAATGTATTATGCACAAATTCATGGAGTGAGTTTTCTAGATGAGTTTGCGAATATAAATCATTTTCAAATAGCTTTTATTGTTACTACCTGGATTACAAATTCCTTTGAGAACTCTTGCAGCCGTGGCTTGTGCAGTAGCTACCAACTGTTTGCTTGAAATTTTGCAGGTGGACACTTGAATGTCAGTGGGTTCCCCATTATCTTGAGCATTTCGTATAAATTCGTCAATTTGTCCCTCAAACCACTGGGTACTTCGAGCCACTGACTTATTTTGCTCTTGTGCTAGTGCATTTCCAAAACAGCTACCCACTGCTATGAGCACTATGAGAAAGCTCAAGCGCTGAGACAACATTTTCCTATTTATTTATTATTATTATTTTGTTAGCTATATACTGCATGTGGGCCCACTGAACCAACCAGACTTCTCGGACAACTTTCAAGCTCTGACTCAAAACTTTGATGGTCATTCCAACTACTTGTGCAAATGCGGAATGAGATCCAGGAAGAAAAGGTCAAACACAGGTTTCAATATCTTCTTTTTTTTCAAAAAGTGGCAAATAAACATGTTACGTCATCGTCATCAACAGCATCGATTCCTTGTAAAAGAGCTAATATTATAATTATACTGCTTCTATATATATTACCCGAGTTTGGATTATAAAAATATTATACACGTTCTTGAACAAGCCGAGTACTGTAAAAGATCTCTTTTTTTTGCAAACAAGAGTGCGAGACATTGATCTTTGTACAAAAAATAAAAGTGATGTACAATACTAGCCGCATTTGTCATCGGAACACTTTCTGTATTGACATGTAAGATCACGATAATTAAATCACCTCGATAAAGCGGAATAATAAAAACTCTGTTTTGGTGAAGAAACTGACCGTTTCTTTAATCCTTACTGCTATTTCCATTTTACAATTGATTGATTGTGTAGCATGTTATTGAGGAAATTCAAAAGTCAATGTACTTTTTGCATGAAATATTTTATTTGCACTTTGAGTGTAGGTTACTTATTAAACCAGACTTACGGACAAACAAAGATTAAAAATACATCGCATACTTTGGATTAAACTACACAACAAGAAATTGAGACTACCTATATACAACTGCCTTGAAATGTAGTTGAATAAGTCATGTAAATGTAATTAATTATGTTTGCATCTTCTTAACTAATGTCACAAGGTACCCGGTTAAAAAATGTGTGTCTGTTGGTTATATTTTAAATCAGTGCATGAAAACGTAATCGCTACTATAACTATAACCTAACATGTCGCATGACAATGTGGACAGTTCACAAGAATGCGTGTGCAGTGTTATAGCTTAATGAGTCTCGTGGGCAATCAAGTATTTTGAGTGTTTTTTGTGCAAATTTTCATTCAAAGCATTTTTGATCGTGATTAATTATAATTTATAATTATTCGACCTTCACGTTCCATACATGACCGATGCGATGTATGGGAATCAAAGGAGGCATTTTCCTTTTAGCAGTTACACTCTCAATACCTACAAGAAGATGCCTGTATTTTCTTGGGCAAATCATGCCAGTTTAGTCATTAGTGTTATGCGTTTTGATTTTTTTTTGCATTTTTCAAAATCATATGAACAATTCTGTGTTCGAATGTATTTCATGTCTGGGATAAGCGATCACAATAATATTTAATTGAGCATGCAAAAAACCTGATACAACTCAATATATATTTGACCTACTTTAAGCAAGGTTGTGTGTGAATTAAATTTGTGACTTTTTCATAGCCAGTGAACCAAAAAATGAGAATTCCAGATGCATGTCATGCGGATGAATACAAATGACACCTACGAAGATGTACATGTCATTGACGAAATTTGTGATTTAACAATTTGTTAGTATGATTTTCAAGATGGTATTATCAATGTACTACATATGTATAAATGTAGCTTCTCTATATACACATATATATATTAATATTTTTCCAAAAGTGTTCTTGGTACACTTGGTACTGGACTTATAAATGTATATGATTTCTTTATTGAGCAACGTTTACAGTACACTACTCACTTGCAAATCTAGGGAAAAGCTAATGTGTAAATAATACATTGTTGATCGTTTCATGCAAACTTGGTCCTCGGGGAATCTTTGAATACGGCAGTAGTTTAGTATGCACAAACTGAGCAAAAAATGTTCATCTACCAATCTTTGATAAAAACATGTATAAAGAAAAGCGTGTCTTACTAATGTAAATAATGAGCTTTAACTCATAAAATATGCATAGTAATAAGTAAAAATTTATATTATTTTACCACTTAAATTACCAGTCTCATCAGAAATTATCATGTGTTTTTGATAAAGAAAAATCAGTGACGATTTTATTTTTTTTAGTAATTATTTTTTGTCTTACTGTTAGTACAGTAACTGTGTGAGTTTAAGAGTTAACCACGCTTAAATCTTAAAGCACACTTTAGATACACCCCACATTATCTGACCCAACCTTGTTGATTTTACAATTGAATGACTGTTTTATTCACCATTTCTTGTTTTCGGTATTTCAATAACATAAATACTTTTGTTGTAAAAAAAGGATTTTGCATGATATTTAATAAACAAGCAATTTCATAATAGTTAATAGCTATAAGAAAGCCTTCCGCCTGTTGTACGACGACCTTACGAATAATAAAATAACACTTTTCGTAACTTCCTCATTGTTTTTCCAGCTGAATAATGAATCCATGCATTTTACACGTTCAATTTCACAGACAACATTTACTGTGGCTTTCAGAAGTGCATTTCTCTTCCATATCGCATCCCTATCATACTAATTCTACTCAGCTTTATGAGCAATAAAAATAATAACAACGCTCTCAGATTTTTTTATGAAAAGATAATGGCTCTAGTAGAAGATGCTATTGCTGTACGGCAATATGGTCAACGGCTAATCAATTCAAGCACCTTCTTGACATTCACTTCGGAAAATCTAGAGATTTTAAAACAAAGCAAAACTCCGTTGTTTCTTCATAGTTTACAAGCTTTTCCATATTTATTGCAACATTTCTAGTGTTTTCTTCTTCTTCAAGCATAAACCTAAGCAATCCAAACGGAAGGAGGACCCGGAATATACTTTCTCAATTGAGAAATGTAACATGTAACACAAAACCTTGCTTAGCTGTATAGTATTATATATATAAACGTGATAACATAGAACAAATGGAAAAATCTGCAATTCATTCACCGTACATGTTTGTGTAGTACTTACTTGACAAGCCCATACTATACTACTACTAATCCACAAGAGCAATTCGGGGAAAAAGTTGATTGAAGTAAGTGCATTTTTTGTCTTTGGTGGACAGGGAAAGAGACACACATTTTATTACGGAGACATGTCATATATGTATGTGCATATATGTATAGCAAGCAGTTGTAGCGGAAAAGGAGAAGCAACAATACTAAACGAAAGAAAGTACGATAGTAGCATAGCGGAGCTACTGGTAATGATTTATATCAGAGAAATGTATGTTTGTATGTTATATCTAGGAGAAAGTAGTAGAGAATAAGAAAGCTCTTTACCTTCTCATCATTTCTTTACCCTAACTTTCTCACATCCTTCCATTAAACGATCACTTGTACTGAAATGAATATGGTTGCATCACTGCCATCATGTTTGATGATGTGATAGATAACTAATGCAAGTTTTACTACGATAACCGCTATTATCAAAATACTCTGGGAGAAAGAGAACTCGTAATTTTGTTGTAGGTGAATCTTATCCGAACAAGTATATAAATATACATGTCACTTGGCTTAGTGGTTGCAGTATGCTCTGATATTACGAAATGGGAAAAGCACAAACACAGTAAGATCGTAGTCGTAGTAAAAGTATTGATCGAACCCCATGCGCGAACCATTTGCGCCCGACTATCAAACTATTATAGTATATATATAAAAAGGAGAGAAACATTTCTCCTGTACTTACAATATACTACTTTTGTATGAGAGTGTGTGTACAAAACGTAAACGTGAATACAAGAAGACACAATACAAGTAAGATTTTACGTTTGGAAAAGAGAAAACCCCACATGTTTCTTATTACGATTAAATTTTCTAATAATAATAACGATAATAATAAATAAGTCAATATTATGTGCCATCTAAACTTGATTATCATACTGTTTGCGTGTTATACTTCCATTAGAAAATAGTGGAAAGTCGGACGTCATATAAATATTATTATAATAATTACTTTAGACCTACCTCACTACTTACAACATCAACAACTAAACTTGTTTCAGTTAAAACACGGAGAAAGTGAAATACTCCTTTGACAAATTTACCTTCCTACTATCAACATCATCAATAATTATAATAACATCGGTAGTAAACTTACTTTGGGCTATCTATACTGATGTTACAAAACTAATCAAATTTCCCTTCGTGATTTAACTTTCAGAAAGAGAGGTCTTTAATGTTTTAAATTTGATAAAGTGTGTCGTGTAAATTGTCATGTGCGTTTTTTTGAACATTGGAAGCCTGAAAAAGAAAAATTAAATTGACCAAAGTGAAAATAAATCATGACAGTACGAGTATTTGTGATTTTTACATGTCAAATACCTAAATTTGGGATTGTCTTTCGGAATGAAATGTTCACATGTTACGGTTCATTTGTGAAATGTATTTAAATTACTTGATCAGTATCACAGTCATACTTGTGTAGTTGTTTCTCTTTTGTTGAATTTATGTGTATGTATAGAACTTTATCAAAGAGAAAGTGATGAGCAGCTAATAGAGTTGTCGTTTGATGTGGTTATATACATATATATTAGTGTTTCAACTTCAACAAATGCAATTGTGAACAACTACATTATGGTAAGTTAATTCATTTAGTTTTGGAGTTGTATAGACAATAAGTCTTTTAATTATTATGAGAGTAACACAGTCAGCTAAATAAAATATTATCGCTATGCAAATTAACAGTAACACGTATTTAATGGATGAATTTTTGGGATTATGTTTAATGGTATTTTTAATAAATTTAATACATCTATGATGAGTGTTTAAAATGAGTGAGTGCTGAAATGGTGCCTTTAAAAAATGCTTGATGTATGATGATGGAAGCTCTGTATGAGAATAAGGTTATTGGGTGAAAAATTATGGTAAAATGTGTAATGAAAACTTATTGGAAATCGAAGGGCATTTTTTTCTTTCAAATCAATTAAAAATTAATTGCTGTCAAGGCAAGGTCATTTTGAGTCAGGGGAAATCGTAATGCAAGTTGAAATAGCTGAAATTAAAATTGTGAAATTATGAAATCTCAAAAATGGAAGCTAATTGAGGCTTTGCCAGTGGGTTTGTATTTTTTACTAACGTTTATTTGCTGGCATTGAGTATATGAATGTATTATTAATTAAAAATCAACAGAGAATTGTTAAGGTAAAGAGGCTCTGAATTTTGTCGCACATTTTGACAATTTCAACTTTGCAAGCACATCTAACTGACAGTGCCGTGATTCGAGAAAAAAATAGAATCTTATAAACACGCAACAAATTTCTTGGTATGCTTAAAAATGGCTCATAATTTGTCTCGCATAAGGAGTAAAAAATAAAAGAAAAAATAACTCGACAAAAATGAAATGCAAATGAAAAAGGGAAAAATATTGGAGAGCTCCACATATATACATATAAGCTGATGAATATGATATGACTACTTTGAAACAATGCGGAAGGAACGAAAAAGTTCAACGTTCTATCAGGCCAGGACACTTATCAGCTTCAAAGCAAAAATAATCTCTTCCTCTTACATTTGGAATGATAAAACAATTGCACTAAGTACTATCTGAGTATAATTTAATTATTTATTTCAAAGGAAAAAGGTTTTAAGTAGGTATTCATGAACTCGACTGGAACAATTCCCATTTTAAATTAAAAAACGCAGCATTCAAAAGATTTTTCAGTTTATTAAACTTGAAGAAATAAATGTGCATTGTTTTTCAATGTTTTCAATATATATTCAGTACCAACACTTCCTTACACATGAAGGGATATTTTTACGATTTTTGAAAAGAAAATTGAGCAAGCAAAAAAATATACTGACCTACAACCTGTGATAAAATATTAAGTAGTTTCCGCAAGAGAGATGGTCATCTGACGTTTGCATATTATATTACTATGATCATGAGTAGATATTTGGCATTGGAACTGATCATTTTTTATGTCAAGTTAAGTTCAAAACTGTGGAGCATTTGCACAATAAAAAATATGAATATCAATGTCTTATTCACCCAGATTATTGCAAACTTTTTACCGCGTTTTGTGATAATTACTGTCATTTTACTGTGTAAAGTGTTAAAAAGGAGAAGGAGTGCCTCTGCTGTAGATATCAATTGGATAACTCCAAATATATCAGATTTTATAGTTTTTTTATGCTAGGTCATTTGTTTGTCGCAAAGATAACTTTAAGATATAAATTAAAGCAGTAAACTTTACACTGTGCACTGCATAATAAAAACTGGTAATGAAATTCTGCGAAAATCAACTGACCATTTTTACAGACTGTGCTTAATTGCTTAATTAAACATATTTAAAAATATGAATTCGCAGAAGTTGCACAAACGTTTGTATACTTTCAGTCAATTTGTGGATGGAAGTCTGATTTTTTTTGTGGTACCACTGTTTTATTACTCAAACTGATTTTTTTGTTTTAGATGCAATTTGATATGGTAAATGAAGTCGACATAGTATACATAACAACACCTTGGCCTATAATCTATCAATAAGTCAGCGGAGCTGCTAAATGCAGGCAAATATTAAAGTACAAAATATTTGCTTTCCTGCTCCAGTTTCAAATGCTTCAAATTATATAGTTTACATTAATAATATTAATAATTTGTAGCACTTAATGATTAGAAAAATTTACATCCTGTGCAATTCCGTATATATGGACTCATATAATGCACAGTTTTGAATATTTCTTTAAAGACTGCAAATATCTGATGATATACATTAGGAATATATTTTCAGTCCCTGAAAAACAGATCATTTTTTACTTAAAATATTTTATAAGTGTCACTGAGGACGTTTATTATGAATCACTTGCCCCCGTGATACGTTTTTCAGGGAAAACTGATTTGTTTACAATAATTTCTGTAAAACATCTACTGTTGTAAGGGTTTTATAAGCTCTTTGAACCCACATACCTCCTGAACATCCAGTAGCCCAGTCATTTAAATTTGATAATTGCGAATATGCTTTAACTTCGACACGAAGAATCGAACTGCCGTCATGCCAAATGTGCCTTGTTTTGTTTTTGTTTATAACTTAACTGCAGCCTTACTGTTACGTCGACAGAGTTTGAGGTACTTCCGTAAAATATAATGTATTACCCCAGTGATGAGTTCTCGAGGGAAGATTGTTTTTAACTTTTACAATAATTTCTGCAATTATTAATTGGTCATCTTTTTCATGACAGTCAATAGCGAATTCGGTGTGCTAGTACATATATTGGTTGAAAGAAATGCTGCAGGTAAGTAGCGATTGATATTTTTGACTTGACATTCTTTACGTGGTAGCTCTGTCTATCTTACAGTTATGGAAAATTATTGCGTGTACATATTGTTTTTAAATTTAAGTATACTTATTTGTAACTTGTGAGGTTCTTAAGTCTTTTCGGCATTGAATGAGATCAAGATGCGTTAGGCGTACTGACACTAAGCCTTGACGATTCAAGTGCTAAACTGTTTTGTTCTTCCGACAAAATAAAAAAAACGTTATCATTTTAAAAACTGTTCATTGAAAACACTGACACTATTAAACAAATATCTTACTTTACTCAATGTAAAAGTATCTCAAATGTTACTTCTGTCTTCTTGGCTGTAAATCTGCCGTTTTAAAAATTATTATGATATTATTATGCGATATTTCTCTGAAACTAAAGTATGTTCGCAATTATTAAATACAAATGTCTGGGCTACTGGATGTTGAGGAGGTATGTGGGTTCAAGGAGCTTATAAAACCCTTACTACGGTAGATGTTTTACAGAAATTATTGTAAAACATCAGTTTTCCCTGAAAAACGTATCACAGGGGCAAGTGATTCATAATAAACGTCCTCAGTGACACTTATAAAATATTTGAAGTAAAAAATGATCTGTTTTTCAGGGACCAATAATTGTATGCCATATACATTACATACATTAATATACGTCGTATAATATATGCGTAGTGTACTGTGCTAGTAATAAAGTAGTTAGTTGTTAGTTATTAGCGATGCTTGTAGATGAAATATTCTAAGATTCGACTGATTATTGTTCATTTCCAGACTGACACTTGTATCAGCCATCATTAGAAGTAGCAAGCAACGCTGTACTTAAAAAACTGCCAATGAAGTTTTGCGCATGTTGATTGATTGCCGATTAATAATGTCACAGGACAAGCCAATGATCCAAATTCAGGTGAGAGATTTCAATCAAATTATTTATGCATTTATAAATGTCACTGTTCATCACATTCTTCATAAATTATTTTATAATCCTGGTTGCATTCAAGTTGGAAGATAACTAAAGCATTCTTATATCTACTTGTATGAATGAACTATGAACTACACAATAAAAATTGATACGAGATCTGATATGCTTTGATAATTGCTTGAGCAAATCGTATGAAAATAGTGACAGACAACATGCATGCTTCATTCGCTTTTTCTTTACATTCAAAATGCCAACAGATCAACTCTAACCACCAACCAGAAACAATATCAGTCAACTTGATTAATCAAAAACTTTGTTGTTTTCAGAATGCTTCAAACCGAATGCTCCGATCCCCAAGCCATGAATCTATCTCTACCGAAATTTCCCTTTTATCCCTCTCAAGCCTGGGTCCACTTGTGCGCATCCCCTCCCCCATTCCAGATACTCGTCATAGACTCACCGTTCCAGGATCCAGTGATGGAGCAAAGTGTCCCGACTTGTGGTCTGAAGAGGAGAATGACTTGATTAAAAATTTTGGCGCCCTGTTTAAATTTTTAGGACTCCCCAAGTCATTCTCGACATCCGACATTAACACATCTCTTCTCCATCCAGATAATGGGAGGTTGCCACTGCGAAAATCCAACTCGGAGATGGATCTTTCACAAGTTCGATGTAGCGACGTAATTTTTCGTACTCATTTTGGTCCAACATCCCGCAGCTGCTCTACGTGGGTGGCTGTTGGTGACGTGTCCTCCACATCGCAATTACCTTCCCCGCAGGGTCGCTCCCATTTGGCTCCCAACGGTGGATCATTCACCCCCGCTGATCTTATCCGTTCCGTCAACAAAAAGATTCGCCAGCTGTACATTAGAAAAAGGCTGCTAGTTGCTTACCGAGCCCTGGAACGTCTCAGTCAGAGTGACTTTGACCTTGAGAAATTACCAGTTGTTGTGTCAATGAATTCAATCACTTGTCGGAATGACGTTCCCATCCCAATACCAACCACGGAACTCGACACACTCAAGCTACCAAGTAAGAAAAAGCCCAGTAAAGTAGTCCCACTAACGCTGAAAGACGTGGAAAGGGAAAGGGGACGGCCACTTTCTAAGTTTGAAAGAAATATGATGATTTTTAACTGGTTACATTCATTGGACGAGTCTTCATATGACACTCTTGAGTAGAATTCCAACCCATACCGTTAGTTCATTTTTTGCATATAAATCGCATGCGTTCCAAAACATTTTTCATCCTACAAAATAAAACCCTTCGACCTTCACTTTCTTGTCCATAAAATTGTTACTTAAGTGCATCTTGTCTTCATATAAAATAATTATAACTATAATTACACAATCAGCTTGATGCATATGTTTCTTGAGATACCACAAAATTATGAGTCATTATTACTGTTTATTTGTTCCCTCCCTAAAGTGATGATCCTACCGTTGTTGCTATGACATGGCATACAGTAAGAAACATTGATACGAGTCTGAGCCCCTGACCCTGAGACAGAAATTTGTACCATTGAAAACGAGGTTCAGGGAAAGTAAAACATTCTTTGGCAAATCTTTACATAATCTTGGCTGTAATTCAATCTGCTTGCATAATCACTGAATAAATTGTCGAACTGCAGTGCAGATAATTTTTTACATAGGGGAAAAAATAATTGATTTTGTCGCTAACTTCTTCATAAAATCTTGAATATATTTTCAACATTCGCAGAATTAAAATCCAATTTTTTTTTAGAAAAGCTGCGCTCTTTGGACTCAGATTTTAGAGGGACAAGGTTTGCTTCACAGGGGCCCAAATTCGTACCAGTGTTTTTAAACTGAATAGTCCATTTTTTACATGCATATAAGAATGTCATAGGCGTAACATAATAATGCAAATACATGCATGCATACACATACATCCATACTTTAAAAATGTTAGATTTTATGATCGTGTATTTTTTATACACTGCACACATGTTAATTAATTACCTTTTATGTAACTTTTTAGCGTCCCCGTATGTGTCACACATAGTGCTGCTATTAAATTACCTATGCCTAAAATATACGATTTACTATCCATAAAAATTTATGCATACCGTCGTCAGTCAATTTGCCAAACAATACTGCTCTTCTTATATGTATGTAAACATTATACGCATTGAAATTGAAATACCTTAAACCGTTAGACATTTGCGTCAAAACATTACTTTTGTTGTGAATATTAGCTTGCAATAGCTCAGTTTGGAGAAGCAGTTGTAGAAAACTGTAAAAATGTTGATTAAAAGTGTGAAGCAATTTTAATGACTTGTTTTAACAAGTTAAACTTACACGTTATCAATAGCTCAAAACATACATATGTAGTCATTAATATTTGCAGGACAAAGATCATTAAAAACATATCGTTATCCAGAGTCATTATTGTAGCCAGTATGCGTAATAGCATTATATTTTGGCAAAGCTACATGTTTTTATGCATTGTTTTCTGGTTTACTTTACGTTGATGTAAATAATTTGGTGAACATACACAATTTTATCGCGTTGAGGAGAAAACGGCTGCAAACTCTAATTAACCTGAACTTAACAGCTTTTAATTTAAATAAAGTAGTATTATATAAACGTAGAAACATAGATACTTCCCAGTCAGTGTTTTATAAGCATAGAGTACCTTTAAACGCCCAAGACCTTTTTAATAGGATATGATACTGAAATTTTAATCAATATTTGTTGGATAAGACTAATCGTAAGAGGAAGCCTTTGGGTATCTCACTTATCACACAAATCAGCTCATTTTAAATACTTACTTGTTGCATTGATGTATTTTCCCATTACTTATTTTACATGCTGATATATGTAACTTGTTTTAAAAAGTGTGGACATGTATTATTAATGCTTCCAATACATTTTAAATAAAAAAAATTCTGGGGATTTTTTAGGGATATGTGTTGTTTGTTTTAATGCAATTTTTATTTTGAAATCCTATAATATTTTCTTCTAAAGCAGTGCTCATACCCTGATATATTGAACCTAATATTTGGGGACCAAAATCCTAAAAATTAATGGCAAAATTGAAAGCTACTGGATGTCGATCACGCAATATACTGACATGAAACTTTCAGATTAACAGATTTGGTTATTGTCGAAAAACAGGTATTGTCGCTTCTTCCACTAAATTTTGTATTGTTTAAAAATGTATCTTTTGAATTTGATTTAATTTAAAATGGAGAATACAGTTTTCGTTCATATACAATTTGTGGTGTAAATAAAATCATTTAAGCTAAAGTGGCTCGGTACTCGGTATGTAGGGCGATTTTGTCAGCTTTGTCGATGTAAAATGGTATAACTAAATAGCGCACATTATAAAAATAGTCAGAATCACAAATAAATGTTGTTTTTACCATACCCACATAAAACATTTGTCAGCATTGTTATAATTATATATATGTTTTTTGTTGAAATCCTATATATAACATGATTTTTCCAAAAACATAAGAACTGATCTGTCTACACGAGGCCAACTTTTTTGGGTGATGACGATGAATTACAAGTAGATGAGTAGGTTTTTGATTCCTATATCTGTATTATATCCGTAATTTTATCATTAACATTAGCACACATAAAATGATTACTGTAATTGTACACATACACTTTAGAAAGATCGCTGCATATTAGATAACGGTTAATTACTAGTTTGGATTAATAAGTATATTGTTATGCAGATTGTAGTTCCTGTAGTCAGTATAAATAAAAATAACAACATTGAGGTTAGCCTGGCGTCATTGGTTACACAGAAATGCGTAGATATCATTGTCGTCGCTGGATCTTTTGGTTTCAGTAAGTTTGAAGTGAAGCCACGTTACGTCTCGTATATAAAAAACTGAACAGATAAAATGGGTGTGAATAAATCAAAAGTGCATTACATTTGTTGATCTTGTACAGATATTATTTGATGCCAATATGCCAGACAAACATCCATTTTTACGTAATCGAATATATTACTAGTTTCACATGAGTAATTGATTTACGACGATTTGATCGCTTAAGACCAGTAAAATGTCTGATTCCATAAAAATGTTTGTCTGAAATTACCAATCAATAATATCTGTACCATGTCAAAAATGTACTGCAATTTTGATCTATTGACCACCTATTTTATCTGTTCCATTTTTGACACAGGAGGTGTAAAATGACTTCCTTTCAAAAATTGATTGAAGACGAGTCCCAGTGGTGCTAATCATTTCTACGGAGAGTTATGTAACAAATTGTCAGTGTACCTTAATTACTAATTATAATTAGAAGTGTGTACTTATTATAGCTAATTGTTGATAGATATAGCAGATTAGGTTGCTGATCATGATTACATATTACCAGTATCCGTCACATTGTTGTCACAGTTATGTTCGCTATAACTCATAGGGACAAATATAGTAGTGATGTTAAGTGAGAGATAGCAAAATTTCAACATTACATCATGTTAAAAACTTTCACCAGTCCATAAACTGTTGTTGTCGCTTTGATAAGAAATGATTAGCAACTGTGTGTAATATATCAATAATGTAAATTAGATGTAATGTGTAGGTAGGTAAGCTGATTTTAACACTTTTAAACCTTGTGAAAGTACAGAAGGAACGGAACCCGTCACAGATATGTATAAATTATTTAAATGTAAATAAATATATATGTATGATCTAAATTCAATATTATACTCAGTGTGTACAGATACATTTTTTTTAGCTGGAACAAGAATATGCAGGAGATGCGCGTGTGCAAACAAATTTTTTTAGCGACTGAAGAATTAAAGTGGTATGAAAAATGTCTTATGTGTGCGTGAAGGTATATATACAACTCTAGTTCAAATACGGTAATTAGACAGATCATTTAAAAACAAGTTAAACTTAAATCAGGATTGTCAACATACTTTTAAGTTTCAAAAAGTGAAAAGACTTGCATTTTCTGTTCCCAATTATTTATCTTCCTTTTACAAATGAATTATACATCAAGACAATCGATAAAAAAGGGAAAAACCAAGTCACCAATATTTTTACTGCTTGTAACTTACTTTGATAAAGTGACTTTAATTTAAGGTATTAAAAAATTATTATATGTTAAATGATAACTGACTGATAAAAAGTTAAAACTCCTTTTTATAAAGCAAAAAGTTTAAAGTTTAAACATTTGAATTTGTTTTTATGACAAGATTCCTTGTTGCCATATATGTATAATATGTATGCTATGTGTACTAACGATGGTACATTATGCGAGAGTATTAACTTTTGGTTTTGAAAAGTTTTAAAATCATTCAACTTCGCATACTTTATGAAAGATCAGGACAGATTTTACAATTTTGAAAAAACTACGTTTTACTGCAAATTTAATGTTTTGAACATCTCAAGCAACACCTTCATTAATTCTTAATTTGGTGCTGCATAAACCATTAGACTGATACATCTAACATCTTTTTTTGTTTCATGTAATAATCATGGCGACACATAATTTTTGACTGGTTGCTATATAAACTATAACCAGTTTAAAACCACGCCGCCATAAATCAAAGGTTTCATAAATTTATGCATATTGTATTTCTTGTGTCGTCATGTGCTCCTCCGTCATCATGAAATGTAAAATATTGGCGTGTGCGTGCACAACGAGGGTATTTTATATGTCTATGCGTAAATTATTGTGTAATCAACTTCTTTATCGGTAGAAAAATAAGAATAGTTGAGTAAACGTGCTAAATATTCTTCAATGGTAGATTATAATGGGAACCTATGTTTGTCTATAGTATATCTTGTGCATACGTAATTTATATAGGTAAATCGCAATTTATTTACAGATGTTTTTAAATTAAACCAATTTTCCTTAGCTGCTGCATATACATTTGTTTCACTCATCATTACCGTTGATGCTATTCGTATTAATTATTTGTAGATAATATTATTGTAACATATATGTACGATTGACACAGAAATACGGATACAAAACAGCAAATTCAATTCTAAAATCAAGTCACAAAAGAAAATTTTAAAAAACTTGTAAAATAAATTATGCATTAAAATCAAAAGTATTATCCCTAAGCAAAGTATAAATTAACAGATAGATACTATACTGCAGAATATGTGCGTACATTATAAATAAATTATTATGGTACTATAAAAGTATAGATGCATAGCTATATAAATGAATGATTACCGGATATATACATAAAATTATTTAATATCAGTAAAATAAAAAGTGGTCAATACCATATGAATGTACAGTTCTATCAAAGCAGCTAATAAACATTGTTGAAATGTTTTTTCCATATGCATATTTTCTCTTAACTTGTTTGTTTATTTGTCATAAATAAGATTCATTAATGTTTCAACTGCAACACAAAAAAATAACCTGGTGGGGAACCACTGTTGGGAACCACTTTTTTATATTTCAGGCACCCTGGACTTTTAATTATAAATGAACTGTTGTAACGTCTGAAATAAATACTCGTTACCAAACTACGATTTTAAAAAAATTCGATTTCGAATTCAACCTTTCAAAAATTCTTATGTGACTAATTTCCCCCTTGTCCAAACTATTTCAAATTTGGACCTCGACGTCTAATTTGGAACCTATCTCAAATTACCACCATGTACCGAGTTTCAGTTTTCAAACGGAGTAATTTCTAATCGTAATCTAATCGAGCTGGGTCTCATGGCTTTACACATTATTTTGAAGTCTAGTATTTTTCAAAAAAAAATTCAATGGGAATTTACTAGCCAAAAACATATATCGACGGCTAATTTACGGCATGTCCTATATGCTCGTCAGGAAAATATCGGACATATCCTACATGCTCGCCAGCTTTCACGACGTAAGGGCCTATTCACTGTAAACAATTATTTGGCAGGAAGATTATTTTTAGAAATCATCAACCAACCACACTATGTACATATGTATATCGGTGAAAGCTACCTACTCGGATGAAGGGTAAGTTCATCATCAGTTGTTTTTGTTTTAAAATAAGTTACATGCATACTTACCTACATACATACATACATAATTTCTCAACTCGATTTGGGCTTCAATTTTCGCAGCCCCCACAGTAGCAGTAACTTTAAACTTTACAAAATGCCTTTGGCTTGTATTCCTCTAAATCCACAAGGGAAAACTACAAAAGCGGAAATTTTCCTCGTGACATTTTTTTCTACATAGAGACTGTGGTGGAGCGGATGTTTGTAGGGATAGTGTACGGACAAGTCTACAACTCTAAGTCATTGGAACACAGTTTATGGCACATCTGAAAAGTTTATTTCTGTTTTGTGAATACAACTAGTAAACTACAAAAATAAAAGTACATTCATAATATATAATATATCATTTGATACACATGAACATGTTTTTACTGTGGATACTTAAATACTTTGATAGTTCCGCTTCTCTCTGGTGCAGATTTCACTTATATATAAAAGTTATAAATATCCAGGGCTCCACCACCATGCATTTTTGTCTACTGAATGAACTTATTGGAAAGTGTAAGCAAGCAAGAAGAGGAAAGAATTGGTTTTTTGTTGGGACGCTCAACAAACAAAACTACTTTTTAGCCGTCCTCCTCCGTCTCCTCATCTTCCTCTAAAGTAAACCAGGAAAATTGCTTCCGTCACCGTAAAGCGGGGTTTCCAGGAGAAGAGGAGAGTCACAAAAAAAAAAAATTTGATGCCGATGCAACTGTGTGGTGTTAACACAAGATACAGCAGCTGGCTAAACTAGAGAAATTCGAGGAAAAACTTAGTTTTTTGAAAGGTTGTTCATTGAACGGAGCAGTAGCATTGGTGAAATGTGATGAATGAGATGAGATGTTACCTATGTCACTTCTTTAAAGTTTTTTTTTGCTCCTTCGCACTACTATACTACGTAGTTTTAGTATGACCATCACAACTACAACCACCATCAACCCCAACCAACCAACACGCCACAATGTTTCCTTCCTTTTACTTTTCAGTCAAAAAGAATTACTAAGAAGAGTAAAATGAAAAAGACGGAGAGACAGAGGACCAAGCAAACCTAAGACGAAGTAACGGTAAACTTGTGAAGAAAAAATATTTAGCAACTCGTCCTTGTTTCTTCGCGTGAATAGATTCCTTGTCATAAGAATGTATGTACTTTACGTGTATATGTATAAAAACATGCATGTTTATATGCTTTTGACTAACTTGAAGCCTAATTTAGTTAAGTCATTTCTTTCTGTCATCGTTGACTTTAAGAAATTTGCGAAGAATCAGTAACAGTCTTGGAATTTTAACATGTTTGCTTAACAAAAAGTCAGCAGATGTTTGTTTTTATTAAAGAAATTAATGTATGTTTGTATGTGTTTAATTTTGTTATATGTGTCAAAAGGTAGATACTAGACTTTACCACCGCACACGCACTCGAAAAGGACATCGTTACTTAAGTAGTAAACATGTATTGGCTACTTTTTCAACCAACTTGCTTCCATTTCCAACTAAAAGTGCTTGTTTGCTTTGAAGTTTAGGAAAGAAAAAAAGCTTTAAAATAAATTTTTACCGAGGGCGACCACTTGCTTCTCGGTAAACAAAACTTGTTTACTAACTTGCCAAGTGTGTCGCTTGTATTGATAGAATGGATGAAATTGTGTGCTTGTGTGCGAAAAATGTAATTAAATACACATTAAGTTATTAACACAATATTATTGCGTACTGGGAACTAATAAAAAATCGTATGCATGTTTATAATAGTAAACTTTCCAGGAACAAAATGTGGCTTGTTTTTTTGTGGTCAATGTATGTATGTCAATACAATTACATTAGTCTAAAATCTGAAAAATAATTCTTTCGAACTTTATCACGTTATCAGAGATCACAGGTTGTCCATTTTTCTTTTCTTTGAGATTCGTTTGTGATATTATATGGGGTATATTACATTAATACTTGACTATATTAATATGAAAAATTATCTTGCAACCGTTCTATGACAATAGTGTATGCAATGTGGCTTGGTAAATAAAAATGTATGAATTAATTGAATATGACGACATCTTCAATAAATACACCAAAAAGTTTTGCTAAAATGCGATGGTCAGGAATATCGCTTGCGCTACTTTTCTATGCCATGCTTGTTATGGGTTCTAGTTCTAGGGGTTTCAAAGTAAAATTACAAAAAAATAATATGCAAGAAATAATTTTGTCAGATATAACACATTCAGAAATTCTTTAAACAATTTTAATTCTCATTGTTATTGTAAGCAACAAAAAAAAGTTTAAGTAACAAGAGTCACTTTTTTGAATCCTTATCTTGGCTTTTAGATTTTAGAATTTTCATCCTCAACCTCATCATATGTGTGAGTTTCTCTGGGTTCTCATCCTCAACTTCCTCGTCACTTTCAATCTCATAGGGTACCAGTTTCACCTGAGTACCAGGTTTTTCTTGCGTTTTGATTTGTAATCGCGCAGCAGAACTTGAACTTGCCTGTTGGGGCGCAGGTCTAGAAGAATCAACCTGTTGAGGTACAGTTCCCGAAGAATCGATCTGCAGTGGTGCAGGCTCAGAAGAATCGACCAATAATAGTGCAGGCTCAGACAAATCCACCTGCGGTGGTGCATGTTCAGACAAATCCACCTGCGGTTGTACAAGTTCAGAAGAATCCACCTGCGGTGGCACAGGGACAGTAGAATCCACCTGCGGTGGTGCAGGTTCAGTACAATCGACCTGCGGTGGTACAGGTTCGGAAAAATCGACTTCCTCAAGTGATGATCCCGCAGTCAGTGGAGACGATGACGACGCTGGACCTTTTTTCTTGGTCGTAGTTGCCACTGCTGCTTCTGAAGCCGGAGGAGACGATGACGACGC
>JAQFXM010000514.1:0-48199 GCA_034693345.1 Entomobrya multifasciata | reverse complement strand
CCTACAAGTTACGGACAATACATTGAAGGCATCCATTTGCGGCCATAGTTTAATCGTGTGGAAAAATGGGAAGCGGCAAAAATTCTATCGGTATGATTCTGAAACGCGACAAGTTTCCAGAACAGAGATGACAAGAGAATTACAGAAGGAGAACGGAAATCCGGGATGACGTCATGCACGAAACACCTAAGCCACGAGCAATGTCTGTCCATGTAACTTTTCAATGTTATAAATTTTCCATAAAAAATATACCCTTGCAGCAGTTTGTACTCTGTGCTCTTTATTACGTATCGACACATATACTGATATATATATAAGTTAACCTGACTAGTATAAAAATGTTTTCTGTTGGTTAGTATTACATTTGGATACAGATTAGCACTTAATTACTTTGTTTAAATACTTCATATAAAAGTGACTTTATGAATACTGTCAGCATATTTATGAATTGTAATGTTAATCTGACTAATGTAAAAATGTTTTCTGACGGTTCGTATTACACTTGTATGATGACTTGTATTTTATGACTTTGTTTAAATACTTAATGTAAAAAATGGTTTAACTACTTACTGTAAAAGTGATTTTATGATTGCGGTCAGCATATTTACGAATTGTAATGTGAAATGATTATGATTTTGTGAATGAGATTAATGTACCCACATTTTCTTCGATGAAGTTTTTGTTACACTTTATAATACTTTAGCGCAGTCCTTTCTTGATTAGAAGAATTTTGTTTATGAAGTGTAAATTGTATGATTTATTCAATGATGTATGCACGTACTTTAAAAGACTTGTTTTAGCTCAGACTCAACTCATGATTTGTTATTTTATTTTATGTAAAATGTGTTTTGTGGCTTCATGGGTAGATCCCAAAGGAAGCCGAGAATAAATACAATACAATACAATACATGCACACACACAAGTCGTCGACACTAATAAGCTGTTTTGCTGACTTTTCCCAACAGCCTTCGTCATTTCATCTATATTATGTATATTGATGAGATGACTGTAATGCTACCTTTTTTTCTTGATAGTTCGTTAGATATTAGAATATATAGCCATTTTTTCAGTGTGTGTGCATTCTAAGCTTAGCCATTTTACCTTATCGTTGGCTATCGTCACTTACTTCTTTGAGAAAATATACAGCGTTTATCGACTGCTATATTAACTTTGGAGGCTTGAACTGATCACTTTATGAGTAATCAGATTTATGACCCTGTTCTATATAAGTATAGTTTACTTTTTATTTGTCCACGTGGGAAGTTAAACATCCATTTATTTTGCCAACCGTCACATTGAATTTCCCGGCAGATGTTATTTCCGGGAAAAGATTTATATCCGAAATTGTTAATCTTGTTTGTTCCCACATCAAAAAGTAGCCAATGCTTTTATCTTTCGATTTTTATAATTTAGCGAATTTACTTAACGCTTCGTTATTATTTTGTAACGTAACTGCTGCTAAAACCTTTATGAAGATAAGCAGAAGTAGTAGGACGAAGAGAAATTGGGTTATACAAACTATGACCACACTTGTTTGGCAAAACGCTCACCTCAAAAAGTTACAAGTTAAATATTGAGAAGAGGATAAGAAGGAGAAAAAAGGGTTGGATAAATGATACGATAATTGTTAAACAAGTGATACCTACTTTACACGACCATCTCGTGACTATACAACCGACACATGTACCTAATTTTGTGGACATGGACATCCATCCAAGATGTTTCCATTTTTAAGTTCAATTTAACATCATGTTTTATTAGAGAATTACGTAACTCGAGGAGTTATTATTGTACAAACAAAAATTAATGATAGTGTTGCACAAAGTTACTAACAAGAGTAGGTACTGTTCACGACGATACTACCCACCTCGACATAAAAAATATATGAGCAGTCAGACTGATGATGATACGTGCCAGATGCGTGTAATTTTTTATCATAAGCATCTCATCATGATATGATGTTGACGACTGCTGCATGCAATCAGTGCAGTAATAATAGTCTTGTCTTTCAACTTGTAAGGGCGGCTCTCATTAAAATTCGTACACTTTGAGCTGGCGTGGGTGGTCACTTGCAGGATGAAAAAGGCGAAGGTGTGAGCTTGTGAGTAAGACGACTTGTGAATTTGACGGACCCTCTTGATATGTTATTCATGCATGCTGTTTGACTGACTGTCATAATATGAAATGCAAAATGTGGTTGGCGAAGAGATTAAAGAGTCAAAGCATATGCGCAGATACGGAAAGGATGGAAATCGGAAAGTTTTTTTTGTCACTTAACCTATTAAATGGAAAGGTGAGCATATGGTGCATTATGTTATGTAATCATGGCAGATGATGAGGGTCTGAGAGTGCAAGTGATATGACTACACACATACTGGACATAAATCCTTCCTGACCGAGTGACAAGAACAATGCGGAACTTGATGTGTACATAAGATATTTTTTATTCGAAGTGCTACCGGTTTACGCATATTTGGGTATGAATCGTGTCGTAACATCATCACACGCACAAAACAATAATGGCAGTCTTTGTCTATTATGATGGTACAATAATAAAAGCTTTTAAAACGATGATAGCATGTCAATATGGTTTTGTTTATTTAGCCGAGTTGTGTCTTCTTATCTATTCCGGAAGAGATTTGCATAGCTTAAAAGCATACGTGAACCAGGTGAAATTGTTATGTGCGAGTCGTATTTTTTGTCCATTGAAGGTTTTCTTCCATTCATACTACTTTCCTAATTACATAAACAGTCGTTAGCAGCCTTTACGATTACGGTGATGTTATCCTTTCCTTATCTTCTTTCAACGTGTACTCTTTATTACACTTATAAATCAACACTTTTCCACTAGAAGAAACATAGTAAAGGACAATGACCCAAGAAAACTGAAAAGACATACCGACTTGCCAAAGTTTGGCATGCAAAAATAAAACCAATTTACACTGCTCACCACACTGCTGTCTTTTGCTATGAAATTTGGGAGTTCCACTCCAAACGGTATACTCACTCATTTGCCTCCTGTTATCATCTATCATGAACATTGTTAATCTTTACTCACCGTATTATCGTCAGATTTAATTAGAGTTTGAACGAAAATACATTAATAATGGAGGAAATTACCCGGTAGCACCGCTCGCTGGCGAGGGTACATATACATTTGCCTGGAAAGGGAAGTGTCTTCCTCATCGATGTCCTCCCTACCCCATTTTCATGATAACAACTCTCTCACGCACAAATAAACGTAAACGTATACTTTACATTCAAAAGTGAATCGACAACTACAAACAAAAGGCTAATATGTCTCATTATTTTTACGCAATCCCCTCACTCTTTATTCCCTTTTGAAAATATTAACAATGTTATCAAAGTGGTTGCTGTTAGATTGCGTGATACAAAAAAAAGAAGTTTAGTGGTAGGATGGTGCGTTGTAACATTAAACAATGTTCCATCTGTGCACATATGTATGTATGATTCTGCCTACGCTTTCATTCATTCACCTCAACACTATAATAACGGCGATGTTCAGTAACTGTCACCCTTTTCCTTTCCTTTATTATAACAAAGTAAAATGTCTATTGAACAACGTAATGAGTAAACTTGAGCAACAACTGCAACAGAAATTTTAGTAATTACAACTTTGTGAATATTACGTTTACGTACACATACTTTGTATACAAGTTTATAATAGGGTGTTGCTAAAACAGATATTATTAGATTTCATGCCGGTATATAATATGTATGCATGCAATAAGGTAATAATTATTTTCCATAAAAATATCACCGACACAATATCCTTTACACGAATACTTGGATGCATATCCCTAATAATTATGATTACATAAAGTTTTGTGTCTCTCTTTTCGTAGTAATGTAACTTTGTATTTTTGCTTCAGAAAAAGCATTCAGTCGTCGGTATTAAAAACGCAAAAGTTTAAGCTGTTTTTAATTTTTACCACCCACGACCCTCTCCAAAACAGCGGAGTGATCACCATTTACAAAAGTTTTGCAAATGCGAATAATAAATTGATAGAATGCAATTATCTTCATAGGGCGCCCATCTTACTGACATGAAGTCTGTTATGATTATTATTATCATTGCATTGCATTTAATTTCAAGCATATTTATTATTTCTCTGGCTGGCGGATATTGAAAATGAATATTTTAAAATATGTTGAGTGAGTGTATTAGTAATTCGAATCATGGTAATCGTTGCTGTTGGACTGCAATTGCATAAATCCACATAACTCGTTTCAGGTCGAAAAGTAAAAAGTTTTTTCAAACTTTAAAATGTAGAGTGTCGTGCCATATGGCATCGTAATCATAATTTCACAAAAATCAAAAGTGCTTTTTAGTGAACAAACTTAATATATAATGCAACTAATGCAATATGCTTGCACGCTCCCCATAATAAAATATTCCGAGAGTAAAACTGATACCGGGTCTAGACCAGAACTACCAAAGGCTGTTTGCGAATTATGGAATTTATTAACTAGGCAGACATGCATTTAGCATACCAAGTCAAGTGGTATATATATCACAAACATTTTGGCAATGATCCGATGACTCCATCTAAATTTTTAAAAAATCATCGTACTCATCGTCATCGTGCTCATTACGATCGCCATCAACATCATCATTTCCACCACATACCGGTTGTATGAAAACCGTCCGCCGGTTGGTTGGCCCCTCAAGGCGGTTGGTTAGCGTTTGACGTGTAAAAAAGCATATAACCCAGAATGCTTGTCTACATTCATTTCAATTTTACTATAATATGTCTACATTTAAATTCTATTTTAATACACGAACTTGAGTATAAATATGATGAATCATAGTTTTTGCCAATAAATTTCTTTATTCATGTTCATGTACGTATGTATATTACGTGTCTGTCTACTCATTTTGCTCCTAGTGAGAGGCCCAGTGCCGGCGTCCTTTACGCTTATTTTACCATCAACACTTTAGCAAAACTTTGAAATCAATCCTTTGCATACTTTAGCAGATTTTTTTGCAAAAACTTTATAATAACTTGCCACACAAGATTGGCTTAAAGTTGTTTGTGGAAAGGATTAGATGGAGCATTACAAACATACATTTCAGCAGTAAATATTTTTCCCACAAAAATTTCCACAGACATTCTTTTTCTGTATTTTTATTGCTAATCGAGTCGTGCAAACATGCACAATAAACCTTGCACGCATGAATAACGGCCATAAATGTTTTTTGTATATTTTTAAGACTGTGAGCTATACCAAAAATTCTATAATTTGTTAATATTTATATAGGTACATATATATCCGTCCGTATACATTTTTAATATGCGTAGCACATCTTCTAATAAAAGCGTCCAAAATAACAATCGCAATAATTCATCAGACAAGCCCATCATCTCGTCACGTAAGTCATGGACTCTCCACATTTATTTTGCTCTTCTTGAAAAGAGTTTTTTGTGGGTCCACTATCTTATTCTTCCTCTCTGATTTTTTTAAAGAAAAAAGATTTGAGAAAAAACTTTTTACGCTATATTTCAAAAGTCAAGCACCATGCATTTTTGCTATTGAACAAAAATAAGAATTTCACACTTTACATACAGCTTCAAGAGGATAAAGTCAAAAGAACTATGTCTGGCTGATCATCAGTGTGGAGTGTTTTTTAGAGTGCATGTATACTTGCTCTTCATCATTCTATCTAGTTATTCAAGTGCAAGAAAAAAAGAGCAACAGCTTGAAGCATCTGGCAATTCTAAATTCAATGGGTTCACAAAATATCTCTAAAAAAAGATGAGTCTTTGAGACCACAACCAATATTATGAACATATAGGTATGTTATGTATAAAAAAAGAGGAAAAAACTGAACAAACTTTTGAACCAAGTTTCATCTTTTATAAAACGTTTTCAACCTTAAAATGGCTGGTTAAGTTTCATCATTCACTTATGCTTTCATTGACTTTAGTTGGAGAAGCCAAAGAGAGCCACAATAACCTATAAAATGACTTGTTCAACTTCACATTCAAGTTGAATAGTTTCTTTGGATGTACAAATCATTAGGAAGCCTATCCTGTAACATCACATGTGCGTCTCTGTATAATTTTTGGGACATGGTCCATACTGCACATAATTTTTCTTAAAAAAGCTACTCAGCAACCGGCCTTTTTTATTTACCAGTTGCACTTGCCACCACCTTTTTCATCATGAAAAAGAGAAGCAGTCACGACGTCTTAAATCAAAAAGGCGCTTTTTATAATCAACCATAATATAACAACTATACAAACAAGTATTGTCAGTTTAATATGTATTTCGGTATGAAAAATTGGTTGTTAGTTGAGCCAACTTAAGTTTGTAAAGAAAATAGATTATTTCGCCATTGGAGCAACTGTGACTTGACTTTTAGATTTATTCACACGATCACACGTAGTATTTTTCTTGAAGGAATGAACAAGAAAAGGGTTTTTATTTGTCCGTTTTGTATACATTTAGCATCAACACTACTACTGAAATCGTGGTTAGTCATCATCATTAACATCAGCAGTCTTTCCAAACAACAGCAGGAACGCATTTGTCTGCAATATGTCGTATTGTTAAATTTTATCATTATCGTTTCTAAATATTTTTATTTGGCAACGGGAAAAAATAAACAAAATACGCCGATCTTTTAGTATGTGATGTGATGTATAAATGCAAACCGTCCCTGAGGATCTAAACTTTTGGTTTCACTTAAGAAAATTGTTGAAGAGAAGGACAGAAAAATCCAAAATAATCACATGCTCTATTTCATGATAAAAATGCCAGATATGTGGATCCCTCCCATAGTATTTGGTATATTGCCAACTTCCAATGGTCAAGTAACATAATTACTATTTCCAGCTTTGCCCCGAGGATAATATTGGAAAATATTGGCAATTTTGTCTTCTTTTATGCAAATTAAGAATCAATTTTTGATTTTTTTTTCTTGTCCTTTGAAACCACATTCCATAGCTTAGCATCATTATCTAAAATTTAATTCAATCTTGATCTCTTTTTTATATGTTGGCACGGGTTTGATATTTATGAACCCCTGTAAAAATGACGTTCATCCCAACATAACGTGTACCTTAATGTTAGTCTATAAATTTATCACAACAAACAACATAATACGACATCATTATTATGGACATATGCTTCTTCCAATCTCTCATTTCAAAATGACCTGCAGGATAAAAAATTTAAATAAACATTCAACCAAGTTCATTGCTCAGAAAGGCTTTTGTTGTCCCATTTTAAATTGTGTAATTTAACTAACATCATCTCTCAGTTAGTGGAATATGATGTACGCTTCCATCCACATCTTTCTTTATGCGTGTGAGCTACCACTACCATTAATGATGACAATATTATACTATCTATAATATACATACTTTATACGCAATGCGGAGAGAGAAAAAAACATCTGCATCTGTTTCATTTGTTGGGATCCTTGCGGCTAATTTACATTCACATAAATATAAGTATACAATATTACTTTAAATGGAAATACAGGAGAACACACAGTGCCGGCGGTTAGCTGGACATTTTATGGTCTTTTTTATAGTCCTCAATGAATACACACACGTTGGCAATAAATGCCCATAAAAACACAATATTTGTAATTTCACTTTTATTGTCATTATTATATCACTATTATACAAGAAGTGGTAGAACGATTGTGTTTTGTGTCCTCTATGATCCACTGCACTACTAGCACACGCTTAAAACGGATAGTAGACAGAAGACAGACACTAAACCACTTTCAATTTTTTATCACACACATTTCGTACGCAACGCAATACACATATAATACGACGGTGCGTGCCTTTGTGCGTGCCATTCTTTAATTTTAATGGCAATAAATTAAATAGATGCATCCAATGTACAAATATAGAAAATTTATAGCTGTTACACACATACATGTATTCATATATAACCCCTTGTATTCCATTCCATCATCGTTCGTCATAATAGTGTGTACCTACCTATTAATGAACGTACGCATATATTGTACTTGATATTTTGTATTTGTATTGTACATTAGCAATAATTTATGGATTTTTATGATGATTCAGTGACCCATGTAAAAATAACAAACTTGCCAAAAAAATCTAAACTGGTTCTCTCCTTTTTCCCTTTTTCATTCTATTAAAATTTATTGCTTTATAAATAAGATATAAATCACTCAAGTGGGTAAATATTTAGTGAAAACGTTCATTGTGCGAAGTTCGCATTTATTTGTACGTGTGCGTATAAAAAGTAAATAGATGTATAAAGTGTATAAATTGTGGAGACAATCATAATAGGTGGTGGCAGAGCGATCATAAAACGATAGAAATCCAAGACTTTATTGTGATCTATATTTTCGCATTGCGCTCGCTCTGGTATCTCATTTGATAGGCAAATGTGTAGCTTAAAGAATGAAAATGGTTATTGGAGTATATGAAAATACATTGGTACAGAATCTGATGAAAAAATGAAAAATTGCATCTGCAATGAATAGTTTGAATGAAATGAATCAAATGAATGGGGGAAATGGGTGGTCGTCAGTCTTTCTTCTGATCTGCAAAAAAGACTACTGTTTCCACTCCATTGTATACCCATCATATAAATCAATGGTTTTTGACGTCGTCAATGGTGTCATATCTGAAGCACCCATCTGAAATGTATGAAAAAATGTAATCGTATCGTAATATCATGTAACGCGTCATGTTGAACAATTTTTAAATAGTTTATTGAAAATCAAACCCTTATTCCACACAGCACAGTATAATGCACATATCATATATCAATCAAGAAACATAAACAGGATTATTGTATCTTTTATTGAAATAAAAGATTTACTTTTAATGTTTATATGTTTCAATGTTTTTTCTTGGCAATATTGTGTACAAACAGATTTATCTGTACAAACACAAACAAAAAAAACATCCACAATTTTAATTTTTGTTTACCTCGGTTCTTTTTTTGTTCAAGTTTAATTTTTTATTGATTTTCCAAAATGCGATCCCAATAGATAACGAGAAGGGTGGCGTGCAGAGGATAAATGTAGACAGAAACTGACACAAAAAATGTAAGTTGGTTTCAGTGCAAATTCAACACGACGTATTTTCTCCATTCTGAATGGGATTTTTTACAATGTTATTGTTGCATTTTACCCTTTTTTACATCATTTACAATTACAGCTAAACTAACTACTATATAGCAAAAGCAGTATAATCACATCATCATCAACATCCTTCGTGCATGATGCATAATCCTATTCAATTAGGGTGTAGCCTACTCTGAAGTTTAAGGTTACGACTTTTTTGTACTGCTTACTTACTACCATTCCATTTATCGGCTCGTCAAAATGGCTTTACTACAGCATTTTTCGCTTCTTCTATTATATGTTCATTGTTTTCTTCCGAATCTTCCAAAAGGGAATAAAGCTTTATGACACTGAAGCAAAGTGATTCCTCCTTCCGATCTTCTTATTGAGCTTAGAGAGCTTGTCAAGTATTGCCATTTTATGTTACAAGATCATTGCTACACTAAAGTCAAGTCAGGAGCTTTATCCAGCAAAATATCTATACTTTACGATGGATCTGTGAGTGTATAAAAAGAAAGTCGCTAGATCATCAAATCACGTGAATACATGCGATAATGATGTCAAGCAAAGTGAATGCAAAGTAAAATCTTCAAGAGAGGATCTCCTGTGAAAATAAGGAAGTTGTAAACCATACTTGCTTTTTTGTATATAGCCATAGGAGAGATAGTGTAAGAAAAGGAAGAAAAAAAGGGAAGAAGAAAAGGCAAAGAAAGGGAAAAGTGCATTAGCACGTACGACGTAACATGCAATTCATGAATATTACAGTAGTATCATATCATCCAGTTAGCATAGATATAAAGTATATGGATGTATCTAGAAGACAATATATTTCTGTCCCTAAGAAATTGCAGCAGAAAAAATATATGAGGCACTTGGGAAAAGTGTTTCTTACTCTTTTACAACGTCATATTCAACTCGACAGCCTTCCTCCAGCAACAAAATTATGTCTTTTTTGGCTGTGGATATGATATGATTTACTTTATCGATCGGAGAAATGCATATAAAATGCATTTTATTATATTACAATAGTTTTGTATAGATTGTTAGCAAGAAATATTATTACTGTCGATATAATTTGTATGTATTCTCAGAAAAATAACTACTACGCTTCACTAAGCCAAGGATTATTTTAATCTGAAAAGTGCATTCTGAAAAAAAATCAGTGCAAACAAACTCAACAATGCCATATAAACGTTTCATCGGTTTAAGCAAACACGCGAGACGAGAGATGCATTCTGTACACAAACATCAGAGTGTAATAGGTAAACAAGAAAAAAAAGTGGGGAAAAATTGCTGTGTTCTTGAAAAGAAAATTTGGTTTGTTGGTTGGTGAGGCAAAGTAGTATGTATAAGGCAAGCTGATAATATTATTTACCCGCGACTGTGGGCGTCATACTGGGCTTGCCACAATATTCAGCACCCTTACACCAAGACCCACATTGCACGACAGTAGTGTAATTATGTATGAATATAGTTTTGATGATATGGCTCTGAAACTGGCGGAATCATCGGGGTATCATCATCGTCAAAGTTGAATGTAAAGAAGACAAGTTTCCTTTCATATTCAGTCAGAGTCAGTCAGTAGGCAGTGGTAGGAGTAGGAGGAGAAATGAATAAGAAAAGAAAATATAGAAGGGGAAAATGACTTTTACTAAACCAAGCTGCAGTACGACAGGCAATTCTACCCCAAAAGCAATACTTGTACTTCAACTTCACTCACTCGAAAAAGAACAAGTGCATCGTTATGCAATCCAGTGCACTTTTGTGTATGACAACCCATTTAACCAATAATGCAATGATGTAACATGTACCATAACCGCCATCACAATCATCATCGTCATGATCATGGTTAAAACTACACTTACCAGTTTGTGCCGTGCCTATATATTTTCCTTCACTATTGCTATTGCCGCAGAGGAGGAATATGAAAAGAAACTTTACAAATAAAAGGAAAAGTGGTCCGACGACCAGAAGACAAGAAAAAAGTTGCATGAATGAGTATATGGCAATTTATTATCTATAAGTTGTGCATGTACATTTGCTTACATATATTTATTATTAGCTGGCTTTCCTTTGAGTTTGGCCTTATACTAAAGTAATTGAATGAACAGGAACATAATTTTGAACCGACAGTGTAGGTTGATCATATAATCATCTTGCAATTGAACGTTGAATACGAAAATTGGTACGTACGACGCACGCATCAGAAGAATTGGTTGTCGTTGCATATGTTGCGTTTATTTGTAAACTTTCTTGGATAAAGATAAGTTCATTTCAAGTGGAATTATATATTGCTCACTTATATAGAAATCTTGCTAGTTATCATGGTATAAGTTCAATGATATGCACAAATACACAGAATCTTCTCAAAGAAAACATGATTTTATTACAAAAATAGGAATCCAAATCTAGTCAAGTTTTCAATCCTAAAAGTTTCTCTAGATTTACTGGACCCTATATTTTTCATTTCCCATGTATTATTCTTCCTTTCTGTTATTATATTTCTCCGGGCTTGTCAGTGTGTTTCAGTGTTTATTATATTTGGATGGATGGACGATGATGATGACTAGGATGCGGTGTATGCAACGTAAAAACAACTTTTTTGATCTATTTTCTTTTTCCCTACTCCCCTCACTTTCAATCTTACTCGTCTTCATAGAGTAGTAAATTGCTCGTACATTACACATGCTAGTACTGATACAGCATAATATGTATGTATACATTTTATCTTTAAAAGTTGAATATCAGCTATTGCGTCTCGGCATGCTAACTGCAAGCTTGGCAGTACAGTACAACAAATAACATGACAGTTCTTTTTCTCACTCTTCCTCTCTATCTCTGGAACAACATCAAGCAATATGTACACTTCAAAGTATATCTATAATACTACCAAAAACGTACTGGAATGAATCCTTCTGGATTTAAAAAAAGCGTTTGCCCTTGCATCGCATTGTGTGGTGGTGCGTAGTAGTGCGTACACCAGCTTAGTTGTATTTTTGTACTGTTGTCAAAAGCTCATCCTTCATCCCCATTTCTCATTCCATCCCTTCCCCTTCTTTGCCATGCTGGCTTACTTCCTATGCAACGCACTGCACCAAGACGAGAAGAGTGCGAGTGGTAGTGACGTGATGAGTCCAAAACTTTTCAGCAATACAAATTCACTTTTTTGTATAACAGAAAGGTAGTGGTGATATAAGCAAGTAAAAAACTTCAAATCTTTTTATATTTGAATGTAGACTAATGTGAGTTGTAAGTACAAAATTTATATTTATGAAGATGGATCTGGATCTACCTCACATGCTAATACTAAATACTACATTATATCCACCCATAAACATAAAATGTGTAACGTGCACCTCCTGTCTCATCATTCTTCCTCTGTGTCTGTGTCGCATCATCTTCCTTCTTCATCATCGTCAGCTCTGTGTATCTCACACATCATACATCCATATTCATCGGCCTTAACAAAAGGGGAGGAGGGCCCAACCCTTGTCAATCTTTAATGATATTAGGGACGACACGATATGACACTTTAATTCTTAAGTATGTGATAGATAATACAACAATGAAAAAAGATGCATTGTCTTAAGTGTAACATCCAGTGGGAAATACATTATAAAATGTTTCATGAATGAATTTTGTGAAAAGAGGTCATGCTATGAGACAATTCCAAATAGCAATATGATACCTGACTGACATACCACCCCTAATTCATCAACCCATTGCACTATGTCCAGTTTGTGTTGATATTGAACTACTCGAGAAATCAAGCATCCGATTGAATTGGTTTTCAAGAAATTGCTAACTTGTAATTACCACAACAAAAGCTAATCAGGAGTCTTGATTGATTTTCTATTGTAGCTTATTTTTCTGCTTGATGTATGATTAATTATCTTTCACCTGTCCACAATAATGGTAAAATATGGTTTTCCTTTTTTCCGAAAATTATTATTTAACGGAAAATTGATGTTGTAATCTACACCAATAATAAACTCTAAATTTATCATTTTTCATCATACGTAATTTGAAATGTTTGAAATATGAGTCAAATAAACTAGTAAATTATGTATCGTGTTTTCTTTTTAAATTAAATTATTAAATATGTTGTAGCGATAATTCACTGAGTCGTGTACCAATGTTTCCACAAGTCATCGTACCATTCGCTTTCGTAATAACTCAAAGAACACAAAATGATTCTTTTATCGCGTTGTTGTTTTGACATTGAAATAATCCACGATGACGATCATTACCCATTTACGTTTTTATTAAATATAAAAGGTACAAAATGCTTAGCAAAATATCAATTTTGCAATCAAAAGAATGAATGAATGAAATCTTCTCAAAAACAGTAGAAATTAATCATCCGCACGCTATTTATTTGCTCAGTTTGATGGATCATGAATTCATCATTTTCTATGCTTCATAGCTCTTAATTCCAAATTAATGGAATGATGATGATCCTACTTCACTGCTGATGATGAGATTAAAAATTAAAAATTATGGGTTTGAGCGTCTGATGGAATAGGTCACTAATTGCCCTGTCTAACTTGTTCATTGCCGCACTAAATTTTCAAGTTCGTGCTTCTCCTGGCCTACGATTTTTTAAATGATAAATAAAAATTAAATTTTTTTCACAGTAATGTTTACAAGGTAGGTAAAAATTTTCCTGTATTTTGTGTTTACAAAACCAATCCCCAAAAAATATAAAATGTATACGCATGCATAATTGCGGTAGTATGGACAACTCCTTTGACGGCAATCATTCAAAATGTTTAAAAGGATGGACGATGGACAACAGACCACGATGGTGGTCAATTGGTCATTTAGGTATACAAGCAAAAAAATGCAAGCTTACTTTCTGAATACCAGTCACAAAATTTTTGCAGAAAAATGCTCACAAATCATCAAATATGCATTATAAAAAACAGATTCTTTGATAGTGAATAATACTACACTTTTGCAGCAAAATATAATATTACTTATACGTGACATGAACAGTTTTTCTGTAAATTAAAAAGCATTTATGATGTTTATTGCTATCAGTATTCACGATTCACCAACAAACGCATATGTGCTATGCATGCTCTCATACGTATGTAGCAATAAGGGTGTGATAGTAAAACTAAATTAATTAAAAATTCATTTAAAGTGATTTTCTTATTATGCATAATATTATATTATATGCATATACATATTTATATGTAATCAAATCAGTTATCATAACCAGGCCCAAAACAGCACAGTAGACATTAATTCTGGATCGTAGCAATTATACGTTAGAAAAATATAGGCTAGTCTGACCGTGGAAGAAAAGGGTTGGGAATGCAACCTGCAGCAAAACCACTAGTTTTTTTGCATTCCTACTTTTATGCATGCATGTTTGTTGGAGTGAATATTATTGCGAAGGAAAAAGTTATAAAATAATAATTACAAAGGGTAAAGCGTGCAAAACCCATTATCACTTTTTGTGTTCACTTTTTATTTTGCTTTGGATATTGCCCATCTTCTTTCTACTACCCGTCTCATGTGTGCCAGTCATCATCGTCATTTCATTAATACTTAGCTATTATTATTGTCTAAACACTATTATTTCTCCCCAAAAACCTGTATGATACTATACACCTTTATAACAAAAAGTTACTAAATACTCACATAATGCAAATGACGCATCGCATCAGCGGTACCATCATCATTTTATATACCGGTATCCGTCGCAGCATCTCTCTGCTGGCTTGTCTAACAACACGTCTTTGTTATTGGTCAAGGTTGTCATGTTAAGCTATTACTCTACTATAGCCTATAAAATTATTCTGTCAGGGAGCACCTTGTTGTCCGTCATGGATTTTTATCTGACTGACAAAAGAGTTCCATTAGCCGAACAAAACGCATCATCACATTTTTGAGCCCCTGAAACAGCTTTTGATTAGTTTTAACTATTGAAGACATATGAGTTAGAACACCGAGTGCGAGCGTAAGTAAAATGAATGGATAAAGGAAACGTGTTCAAAATATCCTCGGCATGATTGATATTGAAATGAAAAAATGCCGAGTGTACAACAAAGGGAAATCGGCAAATTTTTACAAGAGATTCATATAGCGTGAATTAGTTCTACTCTATAATAGCTTGTTATATGAAAAGAAAATTGTCTGTTTTTGCTGAAAGCAGAAAATCCTCGTTTTTCTCTTTCAATTCTAATATCCTGCTTTACAGAAACACCTTTTGCGTGTAATCCATCTCATTATGCAACAACTTGAGTTTATCACATTTCATCATCAGTATGATCAGTAGTCATGTACGTTCCTAAATATGTGCAAAGTGCACAAACATGATCATGTCTAAATGCGTAAATACGTACAAATCATGTATTTCCTTCTGGCAATGCTAACGGGAAAACACAAGAAGCGAACATGAATTGTAAACTTTTTTTAATATGCGATTTTTTTAGTTCAATCTAATACCTGGTTTTTCTCATCTTTCACCTTTGCAAAGCATGCAACATTAAAATTTCATGGCAAAATGGTCAAAGAAAACCGATCTGATGTGGGAGAAAACACACTGCAAAAAGGTGTAACTCGATTATCTTTTTAGATTTCTTTGGCAGCCGACAAACAAGTGTTATGAATAGTTGATCAGAATTTATACCAAAAGCTGTTTCCAATTCCAGTATTTATTCAATCTATTAACATTCAATCTTACGTCACGTAGATCTAGTTTGTGAACTTATTGAAAGCTGAACCGAACGCAAAATAAATGTTCTGGGGGTGTAGAAATTACTTTCGCTCGACTTGCATTCACGATTCCAATTTTTCCTTCCCACTTTGTGTTGTTTATACGGGTGTTCACACAAGTTCAAACTCAAGGAATTATAGGTGTTGAATAAACACATTAGTGAATTAAATTTAGTCATTACTTTTTTCAGCATGAGTTCTCTTTCTGTACAACTCTTTGTTGTTATTCTTTATCCGCATTATCCGAAAATTAAAGCTTATTTTCTCTTTGAATTTTCAGCAAATTTTCAAAACATGATAATAAAGGCATGTTTCCAGTATATGAAATTTTAGAGTGCGTTAGCCTCTAATTACTGTTGTCAATCAAACCAAAGAAAAGTCAACATTCTCAATAATTCATTAATTTTAGTGTCAATGTCATTGAATTTATCGCACTGCTCTTTGCACATGTACAGTCGGTTGGACTTTTAAGAACATTCTGCTGATTAGAGTAATAAATGGTGTATCATTGTTCATTACATGTTTCACATACGTGAACATCTGTGTAATCAAAATTATTTTGTTCTGTTAAATAAACACACTACTTACTCAGTGTATACATTATGCACTTTCTCTCTAATTGCAAGTTGTGGGTGGCGTATTGTGTATTGTTTACTTTTACGTTTATTACCAGGTAATAACTGATGTAAAGTCCAAGAGCAAAGTACCAGCATTCACATGGTATTCACCCATGCATTATTTACAAGAGAGAAACAACAATCAACAATGCATACAAGCAAATGTACATGTCACAAGTTTATATACAATGCATACATTATATAACCATCCAACCGAACTGACATATGAAGGTGAACTAGACGGATTAACAAAAAACTGCGTACATAGTAAGCTTATTATTATTACTCCACAAATAAGGTGTGTATACAATTTTGGCAATGGCATTCTCCGATTTCATCAAGAAACACAATACCAATACCAGACCACCGGTGCCACCACCACCATCACAACATCAATGTCATCGTCTACAGATCCGTTTTACCGTTTTGTACACAATTGCGTATGTGCATCCCATTATTATTATCATGCGTGAATTCACATACTTCCTTGATTGCAAAGTTAACATGACAGGGCAATCTACCAAAAAAATAAATACATTGTACTCACTATTTCATTTACGGAGAATGAAAAAAATTATGCACAGAAAACCAATATAGAGAATTATGTTACTGCCAAACGATCCCACAAGTTGAAAATGAAAGATAATTTGCATTAGTGAACACAGCAGTAGAGATGCAAATTAGAACGTACGCAATACTACGCACATTTTGACTTTTTGGCAGTGACACTGCTTTTTTTATAAAAATTGTGAGTGTAAGTGCAGAACTTTTAACAGGATGATGATGATCTGTTAAATTTAAAATAGCAGTTACCACTACGAACTCATCTTTCATCGTTTTAATCAAGAATGATTTCTAGCTTGGTGAGTTAACAAGCTCACTAGAGGCTTTTGAGAAAAATGTTATTTGATATGTGGTATATTGCAGTACGCACGTTGATTATATCAAGCAATTTTACTATCACCATCAACTTTCTTGTACTTCCTTATCATCACTCTAATTCTTTATAGAGTTCGAACATGGAATCCAACACGCTTATTTTGTTATTTAATTTTTAGTGTCAAGTCTCTGTTGAATAAAAAATGATATTGCTGAATCTTCATATCATCATTACGCACACTATTATTTTAGCACATTTATAACAACAACAACATACGTGTACACATGTGCGTAAAAATACTTACCGCGCGTCGTATCATCTATTTTTCAGTTTTTTCTTCTCGCGGCGGTTGTCATTATTGTTGGTGGTGTGGTATGGTGGTATTGGTGGTATAAACTTAACTTGTGTGTCTTTTTATTTTTTGTAATGCTTGTGTGAGTGCGAAAGAAAAAATGAGTCTAACATTGAATAAAATGTTGGCAAAAGACATTGACCTTGCATTCACTCCACTAAATGTACTTTTATCATCATCAACACCATCAGCATCACGTTTCGTTTTTTCTTTATCGCATCAGGGCTAAGCTTTTTTATCCTTTTAATATTTTTTACAACTGCATAGCTGCATTACTACACATTACATAACATATGCCATCAAATCCGCCTTAATCGTGTTTTGTGCGCTCTCCATGCAAATGCAAATAGATTACATAATAATACGCAATGCACAATACACGCATTTTACGCAACAAAAAGTGCGTAAGGTGAACTCAGTTCATTTATTTCACGGGAACTTAAATCCTTTTGTGAATTCATTTTCTCTTGACTTGCTACTGTACAAAGCTGCCACATTCTTTTATTCAATTTAACCAGAGAACACAAAAGGCTTGTTTGTGCTTTATCAGCATTAGCATCATTTTGAATTTTAATACTATTATCCTAATCCTGGGCGGATATAGTCATTTTAGCTTTAAAGTGCTTAACTGGTTTGCCAATTTTCTCCCATTTAGATAACTTAATTCACAAGCATTCAGTCTACAGCAGTGTATGTTAAAGTGACGATGACAATGGGATATGGGATGTGGTACTGAATGGTGAGCAAGTTAAGTAGTAAAGACAAGTGGATACATTAAATTCATCCGGGTAACAGAGGTAGCTCTCTCAAGAGAGAAGAAAAAGTCAACAAGAGGTAATAACTCACACAGAACAAGTATGTAACAATGCATTGTGTATAAATTTTTTGTGTGAAAGAGCAGCAACTGTAAACTTGTTATATTATGACTTTGAGTGCTTCTATGACTCATATATTTAAATCATTGTATCATCATTTAGCAAACAAGCTAGTGTGTAAAATGTGAATTTGAAAGGTTGCAAATGAGCCTGGGAGCTGAGCATAAAATTCAGAAGGAGAAAAAAAGGCAAACAAAGTACAAGAGGAGAAAGGCAAAAATGCTGATTAGTGCAAAAGCAGGGAAACATGAGCATAATATGCATATTTTGTGAGCAACAAGCAAAACTAAACAAGCCAGACACATAAATATATTATTCTCACACAGAACACATATCCGTTGTGAATCCAGTGAGGAAGCTTTTCATGTCTTGAATATTTTATCTGGTGACATGACGCTGAGAGGTGTCGTGGCTGGTGTGAGACTATGGCATGGCAAAGGAGTTAAAACATGAATGTGTTGCGGAGACAAGTGGATGCTTATATCTCCGAGAATTGTATCTGTTGCTTTTGTGTAAGTTTGCCAAAAAGCCAACAACCATCCAACAAACAAAACTCTTGGGATGGGATGAGATGAATAGTCGTAAAATCTACAGTGCAGTGTATGAAATGATATAATTTGCACTGAACTGCAAAGAAAAATTAACAATATGTACACAATTGCATATTTGAACTTTCCCTGCATGCTTGTTTCACAATATGATTTTCATTTATAATGAATGTGACCATGATTATTAAAATGATAAAGCTGAGATTTAACAGCTTCTCCTAATGCTCGTGTCAATTACACTTCTCAAGAAGGTAAGATAAAGCGTCAAGAGACGATGATGTATTCTTACATGATTAAAAAACAACGTTACGTTTTAAAATATTCAAACAAGCTGAAACACATTATAACATAGCTAACAAGTAAGAAGAAAAATGAAAAACGTCTGCCCGTTTTCAACCCTACAAGCATGGTGTTTTGTGAATTTTCCTATGAATAAACAATTTATTCACTGAAAGAAAGCACTTGCTACACAAAATTAACACGAGACACTAGGAGCAGCAAGATAAATTACAGATGTAGTATCGTATCAAAAGCAAAACTATCATCATCAACAACCACTTTTACAGCAAGTTGGTATGTTAAATGCAAAGGCATGAGTTTTGCCTTTGCTGTTGGCTGCTGATGATGAAACCGATAACGTAACGATGATGATGATGCCACATGAATGCGATAATATTGCATGGAATGGCAAATGAACTAAAATCTCTCTCAGAACATCACGAAACATCAGCAGCAGCATTGTAAGAATTTTTATGCAATCAAATCCGTAGGTTTCATTCCTTCCTCTTCTCCGTCAAAAAAAATCAAATGATCACAAGAAAGATGTTTCTTCCTTCCTGTTGATTAATGGTTTGGTTTTTGTCTCTGTCTCTCGCTTTTTTGTGAATCAGTCAATGAATACATGACTCGTCTTACTGCTCCTGCCGCCGCCAAAAGTTGATCGTGACGTATTGTTAGAGATATTGGGCTCGTGCAGAATTACATCTTGTACATGTACCGTGTGTAAATGGAGAAATTACCAGTTGGTTGAACATACCATTTTAATGACCTCTACTCAAAGTCATAAGTCTCCGCTGCATACCTTTACTGACGACATATAGACGTACGACGCGGACAGCAATCGTGGCTTATTGTTTTTCTGTATCAATAATGATGATCAGTTATTTTAGAAAGAGTCTTGTCTTCAAAAAAGTAAAATAGGCAGTAATATGAGCAAAAATATTAAAAATGTGTTTGAACGTCATTCAAAATCCATTGTTTTGTTGCAAGCCAGGCCGACCGCCAGTGTCAATGCCAATTTATGTCCAGATCTTTGACCTTTCCCTGCCCATAATAATACATTGAATAAAAAAGGAGTGGACTTGTGCTGACTTAATACTGTTGAGTTAAAACAGGAATTATGAAAGATGAAAAGTATATTTTTCTCTTTCGATTCTCCTTGTGTGGTGGTGAGTGTTGGTGAGCCACGCAAAGTGATGACAACGGGCTGGGTTGGTTAATAAGGCTGGCAGGCTGGAAGAAAAGGAAAATGAGAAGACCTGCAAGTGAAATGGTAAAAATGCAATAAATAACTTTCTTCTTCTTCCTGGAATGCGTAGTTGTCCAGTTGATTTCTGTACAGATTGCTTTATATATTCCTCCTTATTTCATAAACTCAAACAGAGCCGAGGAAACGACGAAGAAGGTAGAACAATTTTTTCTGACAAACAAACAATATCGTTATCCAACAATACCAGACAAACTCTTTTTCATGTGCTCACCTTTCCTCATTGATTTGATTATCTTTTGACCGGGGATAAACACGCAAAGCAGCGCAGCTGCTATGATATTATGATTCATGTGAACTTTGCTGCATAGCTTTGACCTTTTGTGGCCGACAACAAACAGCACATGTAAAAGCCATATGTGTACATATATATTGTTTATTGTTAGTTTAGTTGAGCTTGAGAGTAAACTATTATTTATCATTTTATGCCATTATCAAAGATTTTTTTGGGAGTTCATAGGGGCTGAGTTGGCTGGAGGAATGAAATGAATTCGAAAGGAAAAAATGGGAGGAAGTTGAAAAAGAACGTAAATAATGTTCCTTGCTGAGTTCTCTTCCTTCTAGGCAATTAGCGATCATCTTAAGATGGTCTTTGTACCATGTTTGCTCGGCTGGGGAAGAGACAGGTTGCAACTTTGCTTGGAGCCATCATTTTTTCAGCGTGTAGCAAAAGTAAACTTTAAAAAGTGATTTTTTTGCGGTCTTCACTTTTTCTGTTCTTGATTCAGTTATCTATCTATATACACACACTCCCTCTCCCTCTGCAATGCTCAGGTGAATTGTTAAGGATGTGCTTGTGTAGTACTTGCATTGGTGGTTTTGTTGATTGTAGCGCAGTAATAATGATATGTTGATGGTGATTAGCCAAAAGTTATGGATGCATCCATATTCTCTCTCTCTCTTTGCCTTTCTCCATAATATGCATAATGAACCAGCATGTCGTATTACCATTTTCTATTCACAACAAAATATTAATTCACTGGCTTGACTCCCAAAGAGAGAAGAAATTCAAGTTGCTTCTATTGTGCTACACATTAGTATCATTAAAAATTCAAACCAGTTCTAATCCTACTCTCTGACGATAAGAGAGAGAGAATAAGTTATGGTTTACTCATATGTGATCATCATCATCATGTAAAACCATTTGTACATAAAAGAGAATTGATAATATGAAAGCAGAACAATAACATTTGGCAAAAGTTTCACCATCATCATAATTATCAATGAAAAGCTCTCATTTACGCTGCATATGGTCCGTGATAATTTCATATCATATCAAATTATATTTGAGTATATTTTCTGTTTTAATCCGTCAAAACATCTAAGCTATGAATAAACATATTTCATTAGCCTTTTACTCTGTTTTGTTCTAAAGAACATGAATGAGCATTATTTGTAGGAAGTAATGTAACTTTAATTTTTCATCTATGCATTTAGAAACATTAATATTCCAAACTTTTTATCCCCTGACTCAGACTCGGGTCTAGTGTTACATTTCATTATTCATTTTCATCTTTTTGACGGGAATGATGGTACATAATATGACCGAGTCATTGTTGCTTTACACTGTAAAGTGCAACGTATAAAACATTGTTGAAAAGTCTAATGGGAATGCTAAAGGATATCCCTCATTATTTCCGCCACGCCTGTCACTTTCAACAATCGTGAACCTGGCGTAGTCAACACGGAGGTTAAATTATAATGGATACAACAAAAAACACGGATTAAATATGATAACCCTTTGTTGAAAACGCATGTTCTTTGATTAGTTATACATATATGTGGCATGCACGCATTACTCTTTTTTTCTTTTCTCCATTTCCTTCTTGTACATTTAAATTTTGCTTGTGTGGTATCCTCAAAATATATATCGTGTTGATGAGTTTCTGCTGGATTTTTCACGGTTGTACAAAAAGTCAAGTGCGTCCGTCCATGTGAATCCTGTGAAGTATTCCGGTATTTTTTTCACCGTTCCAGTGAAGTTGTCTTTTCCTCTCGAGGAATGAAATAAGTTTGAAGTATTCTTAAGTGTAAAACTTGAGTGTACATGTAGCAGCAGCCGACCATAACAATATGAAAAAGTGTTGTTGGTTCGGTTTTTTGATGTATACATGTATCACCAACCAGTGCACTCCGCCTTTTCAAAATGTTGACAGGAATATGCGTGTGGGAATTTTTGAATTCTTTCAACAAATTAACCATTTACTGGAATAAGCGTTCATAATTCTTTGTCATACTACTCATAGTTAAATTTCCCATCTTGCATTTTCTCTTATTCACTTCATTTTTCAGACACTGGAAAAGCGTAAAATTGTTCAACACATTCATTTGATTCATTAGTAAAGCTATTCCTATGCCGTTGGCGGTGACACAGTTTTGAAGTTGATTTGACGGCTATGTGCAATGTGCATGAACTGTTAAAGCTTGCATTCTTTTTATAAGAATTTGCATGGTTTTCATTTTGATGAAATGAGAATTCGGAAAAACACCTTTGTCTCATTTTTTGACATCTTGAAAAAGTATAGCTCATCATATTTCATATTTGTATCATATATCCTGGAATATTCTCAAAATTGACTCTGTAGAACGTTGCGTTGCGGCGTCATATACTTCGTTCTTTTCGAATAAATGAATGAGTAAAATCTTAATTTTATCATGAAATGCATGCAAATAATTTATCAATGAAGTCACGCAAAATGTTTTTAATATTCACGATTAAGATATTGGCCTTGATTTGTAAGGTGACGCTGTTTTCTTGAAAAAGTTGATTAAAAAGCAATTTTTATCGTCATCATACTTGAGAGTGGACAGATTAGCATCACCATTATTATTAGTGATTTTTTATGCTCACCAAATAACAATATGTAGGCACATTGCTTGCTTCCCCATCATTTTTGTAATCTGTACGAGACTTTTTAGCTACTGGGCATATTGGTATTTTACCGTGTTAAAATTGCCGTTTTTATTTCATGTATCACATCATAAAACACGCAAAATGAAAAGATTATTACTACGTTTCATTATTTCCATTATTCATTTCATTCCTCTCTCGGCTCACAGCCATAAAGATAAACTAATCCTCATTCATGCGATCTGCTTGCTAGTGTATTTTCACAGGTCAAGAATATTCTCATGACTAACTGCAATTTAGACAAAATGTATTGGATTAAAAAATCCATCATATAGCCACAAGCTTTGTCGTACACCTTTTTTCATCTACCTTCTACCTGTCTATGTGCTAAATGTGCTCATCCTTGTTAACACATAAAGTTCACTTTTACTTATTTTAAAACTTGCGTCTCATGTCTTGTTTTTCCATCGTGTTCGTCAGATTCACACAAAACATACCTCAGTCTCAGTTTATTTTTTTGCTTGAAGAAATGAGATGTAATCATTTATCATCCTGCCGGTACAATGTAACTTTAAAATACTTGTGTATATAGATGGTTGGTAATGTGGCACGTTTTTTATTATAGCTTTGGAGTATCTAAGTTTATTTTCTGTCTTGTTCGGCTGTTAATTACAATTCAACAGGTTTTTTCACAAAGACCAATGATTATCGTTATTATGTTGTAAGTTGCAAGTTTCTCTAAGCATACTTGACTATGAGAAAACATGAGCGATGAAGGTTTATGTAGTTTTAAATGTAAATGCTTTGCGAGAGGAAAACTGCTTCAATATATTATTTGTTTGACGTGATTATTGCATAATGTAATGACTGCAGTAAAAAAGTCAGGTTGGTAGTAAAATCTTGGAGTAATTTAGAATGCATTCGCAACGATAACTTTTGAGTAATATCTCTGTTATTGCTTTAGACGATGGCTAGCATCATATCTCACGTTAAGAAGCTTTCGCTTTTCTTTTCTCGAATACATCTTTAAAGACAGTTTTACGAGTTTGCAGTTAAGTTTGAAGTAAACTGCAGTATTTTGAGATGATGGCATGCGTTTTGAAATGTACGCTTAAACCACTACTCTACTTCTTCGTGCTTACATCCATTATTCCGAAATTGCAGTCAAACTAATGACGGACTGCACTGACTAATGGCTTGGTATTTTCACTTTGTTTCTTGGTTGGTCAACTCAGCTAGAGATTTCAATGCAAAAAGGGTGAAATATTTTTTTCGTCAGTTCTGTAATCATGCAATCGCACACGTTATCAGATCAAAAATCAAAACTCAGAAGTGTTTGCCATCATTAAAATCTTGTGGAGGAGGCTTGCTTGTGATAATATTTTGGTACACACTTCTACAGATGAAGACAACTCATTGCATTCTTTAGTATTCACATAAGACTCACAATCAAAACGTATGTAACATTTATTGTGGGATGTGGTGCAAACTTTTATATCTTTTTTTGACGACTCATGCTACATTGCAGATATTCAAATGATTTTGTATTTGCTCATTGCACTTATGAAATTAAAGTACTTCTACTCATCATCAGAGAGTCGACAGTTTTTTTATGAGAGCAAATCATACACAGCAGTAGGTAGATCAGTTCTTCCATTATATTAATGTCCTTGTTGAGTTGAGTACAGTTTATTTAAATTGTTTGAACAACAAGGAGATGCGGTTCAGTAGTGGAAACAGTGCATCCTACTCTGTGTGACTGCATTGCATGATGTATTGTCATCATCAACATTATCTGAAAAATATTGCCGTTGTATTTATATGTCGCAAGCAGCTTCACTACCCACAAATATGATTACGAATTACGATGAATGAATTGTGACGAGACTAAATAATTTTTACAATGATGACGATGACATGCATGACGCATGTTGTATGTGTGTATGATGATGGGAGGAGGAGAAGGACATCCCACAACGATTTCCTTCCTTTTCAAAAACTGATTGAAACAACCAAACTAACTGATTGTTTGAGGTAACAACGTTTTAACAAGGTATGTCATTTGAAATCACGACTGTAATTCAGTGTTCTAACAAATCACATCGGAAGAGACAAGAATAATAAAAATTCCTGAACATATTTTTTTTCTCCTGCTAGTATATAATAATCATAAAAATAACAATCAAGAAAATGATCTTTCAAATTAGTAAAATAATATTGTAGCAATACAATAGAGTGCGTTTACTTAAATAGGCTTTGGCAGCACGCAGGTGGCAACGATTTTCACATTCAAGCAAAAGTGTTCATGTATGTCTTGTCGTATATCATTATTGGATCCGCCATGAAACAAAATGCCTTTTGTGCGTTGTTACTTTTGGGAGAAATGAATTTGTAAAAAAATGACATGAATGTGTGGTGTTAGGTGCTGGTGGTGGGGTTTGGTGGCATACTCCGCTGTGTCTGTTGAATTGAGAAAAATGAGAGAAAAGAATAATTGTGTGTTCATTTTATCGAATCTTCTGAATGATTTAGTGTATCTTCTTTGAACATTTTTTGTGAACATTCATGGAAGGAAACAATATTCTGATATGATCTAATGATGATGATTATGATAGCAATAAGAAAAGACAAGGTGTGGTTCCTCAATCTGATGATAGCATTTTTTTGTATTCTGGTTCATTATTTAGACAGAGATACTTTATACATAACTTTAACTATGGTCTACACCTGCTTGTCAATAACCATAACGTTATTAACTTTGTTCATGCGGTTTATTGGGCAGAACAAACTGGAAAAGAAAAGGAGTGATAAGCGAAAGGCGACATAAGAACTTTTTTTCTTAAATAAAATACGGCAACTAGCCAAGTCATATGAAGTTGTTTTCTATGTGAAATGGCCAAGTGTACAAGAATTCATTCATTCACCCATTAGGTTAACGATAATTTAGATTTAAAACTTGTGAATAGCGTGAAATTTGTGTGATGTCTATGTTGTTTTCACAGAGAGGTCAGACGAATGTTGGAAAGATTCGTTAGAGATAAGTATCGTTTGTAGATTGTGATTTTCAGAACTATGGGACCAATAACCCGTTGACTGTTATTGCTAGAGAAATTATTTAGTGAAGATGTTGTCGCTGATGACTTTTGCTATAACCTTCAATCTAATCAAGCTGCTTCTGCTAATTTATGTAAAAATTGATACTGTTATGGGATTGTGTATGATTTGTGTTTCATGTTATCATGGGAGAATTTTTCTTGAATACAAGTAAAGTATTATTCCAGTGATTTTGATGTATGTGCCTATTCATAATAAACGTTCACACAAGATTTCAGTATTCTGGATTTGGTGGTGCTGTTTGTTTGGTGGCTCTGGGGTTAGCTAGGCCTGAACTTTCAGGCACATATTTTTTAAATCCGTCTGTACAGATTTAAGATGTTGAAATGATTGGATGATGTAGAAGTGGTTGAACTTGGTACTACTTTATAAATCTGACATTTTTTCCAATGTTGCTTGAGTAAATTTTTTACCCTTAGAACTGGTCCAGAGGAATTTCATTTCACCACTAAGAGTCGACATTGACTTTTTTGTGGCATTGATTGGAATATTTTGTGTGTGCTTTACTTGATCATGTTTCACTTTTGTTGTTGCATTTTATTCATGCTTGTTCACATCATCGCAGTACATCTTTTACACTTTCACACAAAGTGAGTCTGCATATCAACTTGATTTTGACGCAAGTATTTTTGTGTAGGTACATATATTGTGTACAAGTATAAAAACAGAATGATGCATCATGTAATCTATGTCAATGAAATCAAAATATCAAATAACAAATTCAACTCATTCTCTGCTCTGGTTGTAATACGCATGCAACTTGTTTGTAGAGATGGTGTGTGATCATGTTCAAGAAAGCCTTTTTTGATTTAAATAAATCCGACTGCTTTATATACACTAAGAAGTTAAATCCAGCCAATTTACATGCGTAATACTACATAGTACTCAAAGTTATGATTCTTATAAGATGTAGATTGGGCTCTATTACTTTCTTTATGAGAAAAAAGCATAGGGATTTTTCTCTCTTCAGCTGCTTTGAATTCTGTCGCTGATAAACAAAGCTGATAAAAAGAAATTGGGAATTACATACGTAGACAAGAATTCATTCTTCATTATTTCGGTGTATCACAGATTCAAAGTCAGTAATCAACAGGCAGAATGCAATGCACCAAAAGATGAAAGGGGCTGATAGTGAATTGTATGGGAATTGAATTTTTTTATGCATTGACATTCAACTTCCAGAAATGCATTTCTTTCTCTCTTAAACTTTCCGAAACTGCATTTTATCCTACATTACACCACGTGTCTCAGACAAAACACAATATGTGCTCTATGCAGAAAACGAAATTACATTTGAAAAAAATGCATGATCAGTGATCCCTCTTTGATAATGGCTCTCTGCTGCTTTGCCGTGTAATTCTAGCAGTAGTGCAATCTAGATCTCATGGAAGGATTTGGATAAAGTTCAATTCTCCGATAAAAAGTTGCATGCATTCTTGTTACGAAATCATGAGTTTAAGCTAACCTTGTATTGTTGCATATGCATAAGATCAACAACACGAAAAAACAAGATGAAGCTGTCAGTTTCTTATTTCTCGCTTAATATGATATGAGATGCTGTTTTGTGTGTAGCTGCTCATTACTCACTTTCTCGTCCTCTGGAATGTGTAAAGTTCATGACACGTGTTTTGAAACATTGGCGTGGTTCCTGACTCTTGGGATGTTTGATATTTTCCATAGCCCTGTCTAGTTACTGGAAAAACTTAAAGGTGACTTTTTGTTCAGAGTTCTTGTAAAAAAACATGACGTGATGGAGATTTACTTTACTTACCTTTGATTGATGAGGCTGATGATGGCCAAAAAAATTTGTTTGGAGTTGTTTTTTCCCTGATTAATCTCCAGAATTAAAATAGCTGATTGTTATGAAAAGTGAAATCATGTAGCACTTGTCCAGAAACAAGTTAAATTCGGATGGACATGTTTAATTATCGAGGGGAAGTAGTTGTAACTAACACAATTTATTATTCTTTAGTATAAACTTTATCGAAATGCAACAAATGTTGCTACTTTTAATAACAAATTTTGAACAGAAAAGTGCATTCCCGTATGCATTATGCAATCGGCAACTTTAGCTGCACATGCAGAGCGTTTTTTATACTGGCTGGTTTGAGGGTTACTTCATGCTGTGCTGGGAGTTTTGACTGCTGGAAGCGAATTGTTTTTTTGCTTACAAGTCAGGATTAAAATTCAGTAGAGTATATTAAGGATAATGTTCAAATAAAGCCTGTATTCATTCCTAAAGTGCATATATTTCCAGTCAACCTGTCGGCATTGAAGAAGACGAAAGAGAAAAAATCATGTTTTTTTCTCCGGTTGTCTACAAACATGATAAAAACTGGAATAGACTGACCACAAATCTGACCATATAGACCAACAAATAAATTTTGTTTTTTCCCTTGGTTCTGTTGTGCTGAACTGAAGACTTGTGACTGTGACGTTTGGAGGATATGATACACATTTTGCCCTGAGGAGGCGTATGTCAGGATCAATAATAAAAAAGTGTGGGTCTTTTTTAACAGTAATGCAGGGTTCTCCTGATGTTGAGTGATCATGATCGTCATCATGGATAGATTTTATTATCATTTTTGAATGCATTATGCATACTTAATGTTAACGCTAATATTTATGGCGATGCACTGGAACAAGTACCCGTCAACATCAAAGATGCATTCACGCACTCGCAATCAGACGTGGCCACATGGGCTCACGCATATTTCAGCAGCGTTTTTCTTACCAAGTCTGTTTAGTCAATTTTGACAGTTGATGTTTTTTCGCTTGCATCAACGCTTTTCATGTGTTGGTTGTTTTACTGGCTGTTTTCATAACGTTGGTGAGTGATTAGGAATTCATGAACGGGCTATGTAAAAAGAAAGTTTGATGAGCGATCGGCGTGTGTGCATTTTGATTACTAAAAACTGTTTTGATAATGGCGATTCCTCCAGACTTCTACAAATGTATGTTTTGTTTTTGCGATGAGTAAAGCGATTCATCCAATTGAAATTTATCAAAATGCGTATTGACGATATATACATAAATATAACGCGTGTTAACGAGATTTTTTGTTATTCTGATTAAAGAGTAAAATCTCTAAACAAAACAGCAATGTAAATGGAAGTCCATGTTATGGAGAACTGTAATCCATTCCAGTAAAATGTTTTGCAGCAGTATTAATATTTAATGGATTGATTCTAAGTTCAACGGAGCAATTCATTCACAAAAAAGGATAAACATTTACAGCATCTCTGTTTGATGCTTGCATCAACATCTCTCGCCGTCACTAGTCTCTGGATTTTGTCAAGTTGTTTTTACCTGATAATCTTCCAAGTCAAGCGAAGTAGTTAAGCACGTGTAAAAATGGATTCTTTTTCATTTTAGATTATGACGAAATGAAGTTCAAAGGAGGTGGGATGAGACTTTAGTTTTTTGTAGGTGGAAAAGTGCGTACTAATGGCAAATGTTTGTGTTATGTGCCATCTACCCCGTGTACAGATACACACGCTTACACGCATTTTGTTTCGCTTTTATGGACGATCAACTAAATAGGGAGAGAGATCGCTATTTTAATGTTTTTTATTTGTCCCATGAGAAGAATAATTTTATCCAGTCTGTGCCTAATAGCTTTCTAGTTGTTTTCAGTGCGATGTCCTCTAAGCATCAGTTTAACATCTGCAGCAGTTTAAGTTTTCAGATCAGACTGCTCCCGGTGTGCTGAAAAGATCACTTGGTTGAACAGAGCGTTATGGTCATGTTGATTGGAATGAGGATTAGATTCCAAGTAAAATTAGTAAAATAGTAATATATATGTCCACGATGTCTTGTCGCTGTGGCTCGAGTTGTACCGCAGTCAAAATTGTTTTGTAATATTGCTTTCTTTAGGATTCCGAACAGACTTGTAGTAATAATCGTAAATGGAACACGGCTATGGCCCGTTAATCCTTAATTGCTCAAGTGAGAGACAAGTCTCAAGTCTGGCAAAGTGGTAAACTAGTTGTGATACTGATCAAAACAGCTTTACCAGAACGATTACTATGTTCCATATTTACAGCAATAATTGCTTTGAGATAATCTAGGGTGGTCATTGGCTTTCGCCATTTTCGGGTAAATTAGTAAAATTGTCAATTCAGGTACCAGTATACTTAGAATTATAAATACAATTATGAGAGAAAATACTTTGACTTCCTTGTCTAAAACAGCAACAAATTCAGTATTTATCGTAATGTTTTGCAACTATGTTTTCATGAGAAACCTCGTAAAAAGCCCCAGTGCTGTTTGTTGTCATTTTTGCAAATTAATTGCCAGTTTTACAACTTCTCACGTACTACAACGTGAAACTGTTTTTCTACATGTTTTCTTGTCATACTAATAAGTTTAGAAGCTCATTTTCTACTTGATTAGATTTTCCTTTTTACCAAAATCCGATAATGAGTCAAAGACTACCCATAAAACAGCAAGAACCACCAAATCATTTGAATAAATTAGTTTTATAAGTAACTGGAAAAAAGGCGGCAGCTAGCAGTTTCCCTTTTAGCAGTAGTGCCATTTCTCCTGTTCTTCCAAGATTTAAATTAGAATTTTTTTGTCTTGTCTCAAGTTTTCGCTTGAAATACATCAACAACACTCTACAAACATAAATTTTAAAAGAGAACTCTATTCATTTTATTACTTTCTTGCTCTCAGCCTTCTAAATGGAATGAAACATTCCTCCAAACTCTTCATTTTATATGCTACACTCAATTTTTCTCTTTATTTGGCTGAAATGGCAAATTAACATGTCACTGTCACATCACAATGTTATACAACTGTAATAACTGGAAAGTAGTGGGATTGTATTATCGTGACTGTGTGTGCGTCTCACACAGTTTCTGCCACAGCATGCATGCCTTCAAATTATTGTATGCATTCTTTCAACGCAAAAGAACTAAGTTTTCTATAAACATTACATTAGCATCAAAAATGAGAATTTAGGTCGTCCTCTGGAATTTTCATGGTAAAATTTTGTACACATACAGAAGAAATTAATTGCTGCGTCTCATCTTGCGTCTCTCCCTTTGTCTATTAGATAGCGTTTTGTTTTGCCAGGGAAAGAGGAGAAGGGTTCATAAGGTCGGATAAAATATGGGGACAATGCAATGTGAATGTGGCAGACTCTCACTCTCACAGTTTACTTTACTTTTCTTTTGCCATTACCACAGCGCTTATAGTTAAATGGGTACACTGTATGCCTATCTTCTGTTTTATAGCATATATATATGCCTTTTGCAGTTTTCTGTTCTGTACATGACTCATTCACAATGGGTAATAAAATTAATGGAAGTGAACGAGAGAGTAAAACATGTTAAGCATATTTTTTATATAAAGTATAAGCCCGACTTTCCCATCACTGGCCCACTACCAGTGCATTAAATGTGTACATTGAGCTTTTTTATTTTCCACCTACAACTACAATACAATACCGCACCGGCGTGATGGTATTTGAATTAAAAAGAACTGGAGTTCAAGCATCTTGCATAAGATCAAGATATACATGTGTTTATAGTAGTAGAAGTAGTATTGCGATGATATTGTTTTATACTTCTTCATGACTATAGTACAAGGGAAAAATTATAAACTGATTACCAGACTACAGCAAAAACTACAATACTATAATATAGTGTACACACACATACTTTACACCTTGTGATATTCATCTATCTGGAGTGGTGCCATGGACGGTCTTCTCTAATCCTTCCTTAATGAAAATATACATATCAATACAAACATAATCTGAAAATAAACGATGATATATACATACATAACTTGACTATTACAGTTTTAAAGGCGAGAGGTTAAGATCTTTCAATAGTTATATTCTAGTGATTGTCAGCGTCATTCCAAAAACACATTCAAAATGACTATAATATGCAGTTATTTGAATTTTACACAGCTTTTTTCCGCAGCTTTTACCAACATTCGTGAGAGTATGAATTTGTTCGTTCACCTATTCATTTATTAGTAAGCGAAGAGAAAAGCCCGCTATTTCTATACTTTGTGTAGTAGAAATTGTACTCCTCCCTTGTTAGATGTACAATGTATTTGCTTGCAATTTTGAGTACATGGTATTCGGCTGTAAAGATAAAAGTCAAGAAGACACGATTCAATAAGCAAGAAGGAGTAAGAAGCCAAGACATATTAGTAAGAGATTATATATTTGTGCAAAGCCAACAGAGAGAAATAAAAAAACAGACTCAAATTCAAAAAGTGCAAGATGACTAGCCTTCTTTTCTTACAGTCAATCTGGTGCATGGTGTGCGCTGTTTAGTAGCTTAAAGTTGTGGTGATGTAGAAAAGACCGAAATACGTTTTATGCTAGAGCACACACTGCTTCTACAACCGCCAACTTTGTTACTCATCTTGAAAAGATGATGACGATGATCATGAACAAAACCAGACAGTTAGATCTGTACTCACTCCACTTCTTCATCTGCCCTGTCTCTCTCTAGCTTTATTTTTAGCAACTCATCTCGTTAATTTTATCCACGCGTTTACGACCATGTAAAAACGGCATTCACTCCCTCTTTACTATGCAAGAATGAATTTTTCGGGATGATCATGACGATTATGATGATCACAACAACAGTACAGTTAGGTTTACGCGATTATACTGCAATATAATAATCTTGTGCAGTAGAAGAGTAAAGAAAGGTAAAACACCCAAAAGAAGGATGTTTTTCTCTATTTTTCCCTTCTTAAGCATTCATTAAACTCATAAAAATCTGCATTACTCATTTTGGAATACCGACCTCTTTTACGAGCGCATTTTGTCGTGAAAATAGAAATTTTACCTAAAGAGGATGTTACGTTGATTATGCACACAGAGAAATTGATTGAAAATAGCTGCAATGTATAATGCATAATAAGCAAAAAGCTTTAACCATGAAGGGAAAAATGTATTTCATTTTCATTTTATTCCACTGCGCTGGTGAAAACATAGAATGTTTATAACTTGAGAAGCGGCAAAAAATCTGTGAAGTGCACTGTTGCAGAAGTACTTTATTTTTTTCTCGCATTGGTTCTCTCGGAGGAATTGTCTGTGCAATATACAAATGCGCACGCAAGCTCTAGTTAAAATGGATCATGAAAATCCAATTTTCTTTTGAGATGAATAAGTAGTAGTGGAAGTAGTTGCGATTGTGATGATAGTTGTTGGTGGTAGAAAATGCATTCATTCATTCGTTCCAACCGGAGAATTTTGTTGGAAGCGGGCATGTCAAGTAAAATATATTTACGAGCTATATAAATATGCAACAGCAATTCTTAGTAGTGCAACACAGAACTACAAAAATTGTTCCATTTGTGCCTGAGCATCTAATAAACATATTAAGGTTATATTTTCCTACAAGGATGAATGTACGGAGAAAAAATCTAAAAAGTTGCCCTTCTGTAAAGATAAGTATCAAAGCAAATGCGAACACGAACAGAGAAAGAAGCCTTTCTCACACAGATTGTGAGAAAGCCAAAAAGAAGAAGAAAAAACTACTGAATATGCATGATTCCATAGAGTACATTGAATGTTTATGCTTATTGCATCGATTCAAGCTATGCATTGTGCACTACATATATTACACTAGTTGGCAGTTGGCATTCATAGTACAGTTCGGCCATTCACATTTAAGTTTACAGGCTTCTCTTGACTATTCTTCGTGCTCCATTTCACTTTGGCCATATAATTTTTGTAAGCATTTCTTGTGATATATAAACACCTACAGAAAAAATAGAATATTAGAAATAACAGCACTCTATACATAAATTTCGTTTGTGTGCATTTTGGCGTAATAATAATAGTAGTTATATTTTGGAGGAAGGAGAAGAAAGTTTGCCCTGAAATTTACCGTGATATTTTTCTATCATTCATGAGAAAGAAAAAATTGAACACTGCATGCGATCTACCTTTGAAGATACACATAATACACGGCACTACTATATTCTTGGCTGAACTGAACTTCAGTACATTATGACAGTATGCTTATCTTATTTGTATCTATTAGGGTAAATTATTAGCATAATAACATGGCACGCACATATTTTATACCTTTTCCATGTGATTCCCTCCAGCAATCCTGTAGTAGCAGCAACATTCCTTTCAGTTCCGGTAGTGGTTGGTGGCGGTGTGTGCAGTGTGCATGATGATGATACTGATGGGCTTGTGGTATGTGGCTAAAAACAGTTACGCCATATATTATTTCATCCTTCCCAGAAAGTAAATTAGTTAGCTTGTGTTCATGTTTGAAGGAAGATATTTATGGAATGATTTCAATGAAAATGAAGAAAGTGTGGATTGGGGAAAAGCAAGGGTTGAGTAGTAGAGTTTAGTTTAATAATTAATGCGTGTCAAGAAAGGACGTAACTTTTGTCTGTTGGCATATTGTATGGCACTATCTTTGCATCTCATCAAAGCTCGCGACTACTGATTCTTTGCACAAACTACCATTTACTACTACCATACACCGTACAAATGGAAGACAAGACAATTGAGAAATATCCAGAAGCTCAGGTGGTGGTGGTGGTTGGCGATACTTGGTGTTGTAGGGTTGGGTAGGTAGATTTGCAGTGAAATGCAGCGACGGTACAAACTATAAATTAGAGGATGGGCGCCTCATCCTCCGTGGTATTATGGTATTTGGAGCGAATCGACTAAAATGTCAGCGGGACATAGTACGCACGGTTTTATTACAGCATGTATGTATAAAGATAGGTTTTATCGTATATAGCTACGTATTTGTATGTATTTGCTGGAGGAAGGTTGAGTTGACTTGGTTTGTACAATACTAAATTCCAAAAGCTCAATGGAGAAACGTTGCTTGATAAAATGGATTGACGGTTCATGAACTGCGTAGCATAAAATTAAATCCGGTTAAGGTTGAACATTTTCAATAGCCATTTTCTTCTTCAAAGTTATTAGAAAACCGTGATACAGATATTTAGAGTCTGGTCTGGCTCCGGCTACTGCTGTGGAGAGAGATGTGTGCTGTATTTGTATACATGTTGGTTGGTGTGCATGAATGACTAGCAGCATGTGCGCATACTTATGAACGGCCATCAGCAATAATGGAAACATGACGTAAAGATTTTTTTACAAGCTTTGTATCAGACAGATTATAGAGATGTGCGCCTTTTATAGCGTGTTAGAGCATAGTAAAAAAGTTGCGTATAGGTAGTTTAAGTGTGTGCTAGAAAATAGAACAGATGAGTGAACGAGATGAAATGCAGCCATTAAAATTCAGAATGAGAGGAGAAGTAGATCGGCTGTCAGGAGGATCAGTCTTCGTCTTCTTTCTTGGACTATCTGTCTAAAAATAATGTGTTCGATACGTTGTGTCGTATATCTTGTACCTACATACAAATAAATACAGTAGTTTTCATATGAAGAAGAGCATCTAAAGCAAGCCATAGGAATAATAAATGTATGTACATTGAAAAGAATCTGCTTGACAGCAGAGCAGGCGATGTGATGCACCAACCTAGATGAAGAGAATGGGATGGATGCATCATCAAAATCTTTTTTCTTGAAGAGCGAGAGAAAACATTGTCGAGAAGAAACAAGAAGCGTTTTAAAACGAGAGCAAAAAATAATTTCTCCAAGGTTGAATTGATTGATGATGATAATTGGGGGATGCCTTTTAAATGAAAAGGCTGAAGACGATGTGATGTTTGTAATGGTTTGAAGAAGAAAAGAGAAAAATGAAAGAAAAAGAAGTACGTGAAGCTTGGCTAGTACAGCTTTGTCATAGTCAGCTTTATGTTGGTGAGTTGCGTAATGTACAAAATATATAAGACAGAAAATGAATTGTTGTAAGATGTGAAGTTAGCGAATGAATATTAACCAGGCAAAGTTTACTTCAGAGCCAAAAAAGGAAGGAACGAAATAGGAAAAATACAACTAAGAAAAGAAACTGTTTATTGCAGTGAACGAAAGTATTAGAAATACAAAAGAAAAGTTGATGCGTGTATGTCACTTTTTACACACACAGGGACGCATGGACGGATACATTGTATAGCGATTGAATTGAAACTTTTTGGTTTGTGGGAATATATAATATACCCTCCAAGAGAATACTTTTAGACAACAGAAGCGACAGGAGGAGGAGTAGGAGTGCAAGTCAAAAACAACAACAGCAGAAAAAAGTAAAAAAGAATAACGCAATAACGAAGCGTAACAAAAAAGTATTTACAATTAGTGTAAAAAAGCGAGAGCAAGTCGATACGTACAAATATCGACAAAGAAACAAAGGAATGCTTTAGCCCGTCTGCATAGCATAATATTGCACGACTACTTTGTAAAGTGGAAATGTAATCGTAATCTTAACGAAAAAGTGTTAAGATACAGAGGAAATGAATAGAATGCCTAAACTTAATGTGTTGTGCAGGCTTTAAGTGAATGACATTGGAGATTTGTTTTTCTTCGTTGTAAATACAGTAATGTGAAAAAAGTAACTGAGGAGCAGCGCAGCGACATGAATGAAATGAAACAAAGTGGTAAAATAAAAAAGTAAATGATAAGCCATTCTGGAGAAATTGCTTAGCCTAGTCTCATTTATTTTCATTTTCATAGGATATGTACATGAGTAACATAGTATTAATACAGAAACGTTTAGAAGATTTTTCCCATGGACTAAAAATCTATTATTTCGAGAGAATGAGTACAGTATAATAAGTATGTAACGTTTTCAAGAAAAGTTTAAGTAGTAAAAATTTGTAAGCGACAAAGAACAGTAGTTTTGTTGTTAGCATTTGAGATTCGCTTTACCTATTCTTTCTCATACATTTATTTGTACTATTGTGTTTGTGCTTTTTATATCATCTCCGAATTATTTAAAAAGTTTAAGTTGAAGTACATAACAGAAATCTTCTCTCGCATTTGCTTTTCCTATTCTACCTACACTACACACCTATCTTGATGCAGTACATGTGACATGACATTATTATATTACATGTACTACTTACATGACATGGATGCATTGACACACTTGCTTAATTTTTCATTTTGGAAACAAATCTGTTCGACCATGCAATACCAAGAGAAAAAACTAAAACTGATGTGGTAACTAGCTTGTAGGCAAGCGAAAGAAATAAATTTCAAGCTTAGCTCTACTGTGGCTTTGCTATTCCATACTTGTGCACACAATTTTTAGACAAGACTTTTTTTATTGTAGCGTTGATTTAGTTTTAGTTACCAAATGGAATGACACAAAATAAAGAAAGCACTGTTCTTTATGGCGCTTTATGCTGATCTCATTACTTTAAATGCACTACAGTACAATAACTTAACTTTATACTAAATGATATGAGGTACACATGTACAGTAAATGGAAATACACTAAATTAGTGCTACTGGGACTGGGACAGGAACGCCATATAGCATAGCAAACTTTTTCTACATTTCCAACTTTAGTAGACACACATTTTCCTTTAGTTCGATTAAATGCAGTTCTTTTGATATTATCGTCCTGCACTTGCTCACATTCTCTCCTACTATTGTTCATTGTACAAATGGAACAATAAGTATACATGTGTCTAAAACGTACATGTATGTGCTACTGGAATTAGCACTTTCGCTTTTTACTGTTTCTTTTCTCGAGAAAAAATTGTCATTTGACACGGACGGACAAAAACCGCCTGGCTGTCTGTACGTTTTTTTTTTGTGAAAATGCATTTTGTAGAGAATGTGTCATTTTGTGAATACTCTTGCATTCCCGCTGCATTTCATGATTAACATCATTACAAAAAAATCATTCTCTCTTTCGCCCCAACTATCATACTGCAATATCGTAAAACACCGTACAATTTTTTATCATTGTGTAAATAACAAAGGCTTGTTTTTCTGTGTAAATATTCTAAATGACCTAGTTAGTTTAAATAGCATGTTATTATTGTACAGCAATGAACATCAATCTAGAATGAAACAAAGAAGTATAAAAACACAAAAAATTGTTTGTTAAAAACCTTTGTTTTCTGATTTGTTCGCGCGGTCTAAGCACTGGTAGAATTTCACGAATTGCTACTGGCACCAGAAGCGTTTCTCTTCAATTAAGATTAAGATCTGTCCTGTACCATAGGACATAGCATAATTGCTCATAATTCATATAATAGAAGAGATGTTGTTTCCGTAATTTTGATAGGACGATTTCAACAAAAGAGAGTCTGTTAAAAAAGTATTCCTATTGTCTCTGATGATAGTGTTATGTTGTCAGTTTGTCTCTAGCTTAAATACAAGCTCCATCAATGACAAAAAATGGTATAGAGGAAAACCACCTATGCTGCATCGGCATCGTTAATTTGTTTCAAAGGACGAAACGACAAATTCACAGAGGAAAGGACTATAATTATCACTGCTGTTGCAATTTCTTTGCTCAAAAACTCACAAGCAAAAACACCAACTTGTTTTGTAAGAAATTTGTTGGTTTACTTACAATGACACCCAGCCAGTCAGTCTATATTCTATTAAACATGCTATATGGTGCCACGTCCACCAGCTTGTATGTTTCTCGTTAATCGACATAGACCGACAACACGACATAATACCATTGTCGTCTTGTTTGTAAGGCTATATGGTGTGTCTGAAGTCGTTTAACTTCATTTGCTACAAAGGAGCTAACAAGTCTTTTGAAATTGGATTACAAAATAGTCAACGAATAACATGGGGTTTAAAGGAGGATTAAAAGATATACAACCCGTCTACAAGAAACTGGGTAAAAACCGTATCACTGACGATGGTGGTCTGTAATATAGTATACGTAAGAATATTACACGAACATAATTTCTACAATGATATAAATTATATGCATCATTGACTGTATAGCACATCTACCCAGTTAAAAAATGCACCGAAAACCAATAGGCATCTTGATTTTATACGAAATATAAAACTTTTCTTAGTATCAGGAATCCTTATGATGACTCATTTTTTCCCGGTGAAGCATAAGTTGGTATGTTGTATTGTGTGAGTGTGCACAGGAGAGAGTATCAAGTTAAGCCACTTAAAGCTCCGTGAACTTTGGATGGATGTAATCCTATTTTATTCAATGGTCAGTGCAGTGGAGTAATATTGTTTCGCAGTGTGTCAATAAATTCAACATTACATGATGAATTCCTACCGGAATTCCGCAAGTCATCTTGTAACTTTTCTTTAGGTTTACCTAACGTGAGGCCACCTACGTAGAATTCACGGCGTATTCGTCGCTTAACCTCAAAAAGAAATTTCACGGTTTTAGTCAATTCGTCCGCACCTTTCTTCTCTACCTTCTACCAGAGTATTAAACATTTTGTGTGTATTACTTATTTTGATAATAAAATGTAAAAGCTAGAGGGGCTCACACAAAGAATCCTCCCCTGTGTTTGGTCAGGGATTACTATGATTATTATTATTACTACTAGAATATCTGAAATCATACCACCGCATTCATCATTATAATCAGACTTGAGGCATTTGAATTTATTATTATGATGAACACGATAACACAATATAAAACTATACCGCCATTATAGTAGCACGCCAACAACCAGACAGACACGTAGTAGTAGAAATGACTTGCTGAAATGAATAGTGTACAGAACAAAGTTTCTATTATCACGGTTGTTTTTTATCTGTACTTTATAAGAAAAAGAGAAAAATATCAAACAAAAAGCATTTAATGTAAACTTAAAGGGGGACCGGATTTAGATAAGAAATAGTTAGAAAGAGTAATGAGGACTGATAAGGGTGATGGTAGTGTCTGCTTGGAATAGTATATGTCCCAGAATTACAATTGGCGTAAAGTAGTAGTTACCTTTTTTGAAAGAAATGCCTTGTCCACAGCCTACAGCTTAGTCATCAGTGAAGTGCCCACATCCTTTTCTCTCAAGGCATTTTATTTTATTCAAAGAGCAATTCAAGTGAGGAAATGGTAAATCGATGATTGTTGCACCAATAATAATAATACTATAAACTATGAAATTGTAAACTCTTATCGCCAGCAGTAATGATGTCTCTAAGCAGGATCGCGGCTGTATGTACTTTCAACCTGAATAAAAATGAACAATGAATTTTAACCACAAAACGCTGTATTACACATTGTTTTATTTATTTCCCCGCAGGCTGGATATTGATGCTTACGTCTGTTGTGCAATGCAATGGGCACATAATACAATAGCATATTTAGATATTCTGAAGCGGTCAAAAGAATCAAGATCTAAATGAACTGATATACAAAATGATCATTAGATATCCGAATTTTTTTCATGGTTTTATTAAGCTTTTCGGTTGGGGATATACATGCATGTGTATGTCCATGTCCATAAATATAATATTCTGCTGAGCTGCGTGCAATGTAATAAAATCATACAGTGTAGCCTGAATTATTTTAATACACATGCTTTATTTTATGGAAAACTACATTACAACTATTGCAGTTCTCTTGGGTGGTTTCTTGAGAGTAGTGCTGACAAAAGGTTAGAAAAATGCGTCCTAAGGGAGCACTTTCCTCTCCGGCCCAAGATCAAATCTTATGGATAAATATAAATCAGGCTGTGAATGAGCATGAATGCTGCATGTTTATTTCCTGTTGGGCTGGTCAGACACAAAGCCGGATGGATGCTAACTCGTCGAGTCATGGTGTAGATATATATCTAAGTTGAACGCAAATATTTAATATTTTATAAAGAAAAGTATACTATTTTTGGAGGGAGCAGGAAAGAAACTAACGTGAAAGAAGAAAGCCCAACGCTGCACTGGGAAAAGTTATACTGTAGTTGTTGTGGGATCTTTTGTGGTAGCTTTTGATTATATAACTGGATTACATGGTATAAACTTTATGGCATGCATGGACATTTAATTTTCCTACCCTGAACAATTACGGTATTTCACCACGACCACTACCACAACCTAAATGGGCACAACCCACACGCAATAAAAACAAATCTCAGTCTGAATCTAGTGCCGCGTTAAACTGCAGTTTAGGCGTGCTTTTTTGCTTTCTCATTCGTCATAATTGTTCCACACACAAGAAAAGAAAACGGAAGAATGTAAGATTGTAAGTTATAATACCATTGTGTATTTCCTGTTGCTACACTTCGTAATGTTTTCTTCGTCCTTGTGGGAATACGTGAAATCTTCTGTATAAATAAAAAACATTGCATTGTACGCTCACGAGCACAAATGACCCAAAGGCCTCCCATTAAAATCAATTATCATGCCGATGAATATTCACGATTTCTCTAATTCGAGTAGCAGTTCACATGAACTCTGTGATTATCGCATGCCTCTACTTTGCCTCTGATACAAATAGCTACAAGATGTATTTCTGGAGATGATGACTATGATTACAGCTAGTTTTTTCTTGTACTTATACCTGCCTTGTTAAATTTTTGACAAGTTGGGTAGAATTTCTTTGGAATTACAGCAGGTGCACGTTTTTGGGATGCATTAAAAATGCAGATAATACTCCATTATTCAAAAGGGAATTTCTTTGCGCTGCTTATCAAGAGAATTAAATCGTGCACTGCACCATCCGCCCATTCAAATGGACCAAGACAAAAAGATATTCTGATGATGATGTGGTAGGTAGCACGTAATCAAAAATGTTAGAATTAATAATAATGATAATATCTTTAAGATAAAAGGGAAATTAATGAATTCTACATGTTCTGCTGCAAGTTTTTCGTTCATTTTAGCAATAATATAAATAAGAAAGTACATGATATCAGTATAAAAAATGAGCTTGATTATTTTAAATGCAGTATCAATGTCATGCTATCATAATCACTTTTTTAAACTGCGTGAAAATTCCTATTTCCTTAAAGATGTGCCACCATGAATGAAAAAAAAATTTGTGAAACTTGGTTTATTCTAAGATAACAGTTTAAAATAACTTGAATGTCTCGCAAGAGTTATCATAACATACCATTTTATTTTGAAAAACTATGAGAATCTGTGGGTAAAAGAGATGAGGGCTTTCTTCGTTGGAGGGAATTACAGCACATCCAAGTCTGCGCAACGACATGGATGGACTGCTCACAATTTTTGTGATATAGTAAAACGGGTAAATCTGACTAAAGAGTAAAGTATATTTATCTTCATACATTATACAGCTCCTTTTCATCCATGTGCATTGCTTGCATGGTCTGATGTTCTCTGAGAACTGAGCTGATCTTTAGGTTTGTTTGTTTACTTTGATCGTGAACTTGAGTCGAACTCCAGGAATGAAGAATCTGAAGGAGTGCGAGTGCAGTAGTGGAGTAAAGCAGATTTATTAAATGAACATTCAACTGCTACTATATACATAAATACGCATATTATGTATGATCATCATACTCATCGTCAACGAGTTAGAAAGGGTCTTTTTGAAAATCGAGACGAGTTAAAGTATCTCTGGCCTGCTGGAGCCGGTTTCAATGGGAAGAGAGGTGATGGTGATGTTCAATTAATTGTTATCATGTAATAATATCTATTCAGAGGATTCTATTTCAAGAAAAGGAGACTCCTGTTCCTTTCAACTTTTTTATTCAATCTTTTATCTTCTTTTAATGTACGGCTCCACACTTCCTTTTACACATCGTCATCATCATCAAGAAACGGATTTATTACTCAAATTGAAATAATGATCTGATCATGATGAGGTCGGTTTAGTATGTGAGGATAGAGTTTGGTTAAAACGAAACACGATTTGGTTCATTGAATAAAATAGTACTTTCATTGCTTTATATTGTATTGAAGTAAACCAGCTTGATGTAAAATACTACATGTTTAAAATGGCAAAACATCAAATGTGTGAAGTTGAGTCTAAATACATACTTGAGAATTTCTTCCTGGTACTAAATGTTCACGGAAGGGATTATCAGATCAGGCAAGCATGGCCACGTAATGTACAAAAGAAAAAAGCGTTAAATTTACGGGAATCATTACCCCCAAAACGTGCTATATCCTTCAGGTATTTAGGCCAATAAGCCTTGCAAATCTTACTATTTACGTGTCACCAGCTGGGACGCGTCAGCTTTGTCATTGTGCTCATTACGAATACGAAACTGACGAAAATAAATTATTAAAAAGAGGAAAATTTACACAAGCTCATAAAATATGTGTCCTAATGTCAGCATCACAAAGAAAATCTATGCTGTGTGAACTTTTCGCTCTTTGGCTTCAATTCTAATTTTACTTTTCAGTTGTGTTGGTGGAAAATACACTATTAAAAGTTGCAGCTAAACCTGTTTAGTAAAACATTGGAAATATAAAGCGCTCCGCGGAAAGGATTCATTGCATATGACATTTTCCCCCGAACTCTCATAATTGTCAATCTCGAGCAATTGGCACTGGCATTCAGCCAGCCATAATGCCAATATTATTTGCATCACGCATGAATGAAACTATACTTCTACTGATTCTACAAAGGAATCAGGAAGACTTTCAAATGATGCTTAAGTATTGCCTTTGACTGGCTGATTCATACGTTTTCATTCACGTTGTGCAAAAAAATACCCTACGATCTTGTGGTGATTATAGTTCGTTATCTTATGCTTTGAGTATGTCAAGGTGAGAGAAATGAAGATTGTGTCATAATCCTATAAGTAAATTATTTATATTAGTGTACCGTTGCTTTTTCCTACGCGAAATTTGCAATTGACATTTCGAAATTGATGCATTTTTTGCGTCGTTTCATTATATTTTGGCATCAATACCACTGTATGACCGATGAGTAAAGGTCATTGGAGTTATTGCATATTTCTGATCAATAAGGAAATAGTTGAAAGGCTTCGTGGCGTTTTTACTGTAGCTGCTTATAAAATACGGTGTGGAATAATTGCATACATTCAACATTGTTCTGTTTAACTTATTTTTTGTAACAAGATATCTAATTAAATTTGTTTTATTTTTCTCTTTTCCAGGTAAGCCTGAGTTTTCTTTCCTCAATAATTTGGTAATAAAAGATGTCCAGTGACTCTAGTATAAACGCAAGACTCTATTTGCACTTTCACCAGGTAAAAAACTATTTTTGATGATACTATGTCCTCGGCCCGAGGTTAAGGTTAAACTTACCATAAAACGGTTACAATATTTTTATTCAACAATCTGTCATTATACATTACTAAAACGTATTACTTTTTATACATGATGCAGACATAATATATGTATTGTATAGACTCTGGTCCGGAAATGAAACGATGAGATATGTATCCTTTTTAGGATTGTGTGTTTAGAGCTGAGTGTGGCCAGAGTCGACTATAATCCCCCCATTGTTTTAAACATTGGCAATACAAGAATGATTGACAGGTGCTTAACGGATTATCTTTTGAATACACAACAACCCAAATCTAACTTATATACAAGTATACATTAGTCTTTATTTTTCTTGGTTTCTTCTTTAAAAATTCAATACAAAGTCAGTCTCCTTATTTGCAACATACTACACAACCTAAGTTAAAAATTTCAGTTTAACTTAAGTGCAATGCTATCAGAGTCCAAGTAAGATAAAATAGAAACGTTACCACTGGTATAATATAACTTAGCTGCAGATAAACTTTCATTTATTGAAACGACGAGATCGATTTATTTGTTGCGCTGACGAGATGGAATTTCGCTAATTAACTTCTCTTTTTTACAATTATATCAGTTTTATCAACTTAATTTCGTAAATTGGTACCAGATGGTCATTTTTCCAGTGGAAATCTATTCTCAGAAAAATACCATTGAACAATTGAAATCTTAACCGAAAGTATAAAATGTCAGATAATAAACTAAAATGCTCACTCATAATAGTAATGTGAATTTCATATTAAGTGAAAAGTCGACAATTTTATTCTAAAACAGAATGGAACAGTCGTAATCGTAATTTTGCTCATAATCGAAAGTATAAAGTACAAAATCTAAATTTTATACCAATTCGCCCCAATTAAATTAAATTTTGGCCGAGTATAATATGCTTTATATGTACATGAAAAAATAGGTTAAACCCTTAAATTTTATAGTTAAAATAATAGTATAATAGTTTATTCGAAATAAAATAGTTTCAAAATAAATCGTACTTTTGTTTTTTATATGCAATCTGGAAAATGTGGTTTTTAAGCGTTGAGTTCGTTATATTTTAATTTCCCATGAAAGATTCCCAATAAGCTGGCTATATTGGTCTTAAAAGATCTCCGAAAGAATAAATTCTCATCTTATACACGTCAAAGGCAAATAATAATATGCTGATTTCAAGATCAAGTATAATTGAACTTAATTTAAAGTTTTTGAAATGCAATAATGGAAATTCATATCAATTTACTTGGTAAGCTTGAAGTCTAATGGCAAAGCAGTAGAACAAAGTGACAACAATGTATTCGAAAACACAATATATGCACGCATTGTGCATATAAAACAATGAGTGGCTTATTGTCGATCCTGGCCACAGCTCACACATGCAAATTTGATTGACAGGGATTACTGTGGCATCGTTTGTATTTTTTCCGACGACCTTTTCTTGCCTCTGCGTTTAGGGATTACGGACAGTCGTTTCTGGACACAGTCGCGAGTTTCGACAACACCATTCGACCATGAGTGCAATGCGTATCTGTTTGTGTTACGTATGAAATGAAGGACCCCAATGTGCGATCACTCACAACGCGCTTTATGTATATGATATGTTAATTTTATCCAAATAACTTTATTTTCTAAAACAATACCAAAATACTTCTCCAGTATAAACATGAATCGCAATACAAAATTTGCAATTTTAATTTACAGAATTTAATAAATGACTTAATAATCACAAATAATACATCCTTATTTTTTTCCTTAGACAACTATACTACAACGCAACTCATTTAAATCTTTTTCCTTTCCTCGACGACGCAAAATTACTAGCAGCTCGTTTTCTCGCAACATCTTGTATCTCTTTATGTTTACTGTTAACATGAATTCTCAAATTATGACGATGACCATAAGCCACCCCACACACCTGACAAACGAACGGCTTCTCCTTCGTATGTACTCTCATATGTTCCGTTAACTTCTGCTGGGAATATATCTTCTTTCCACAAGTCTCACATGTAAAATCCCACGTTTCCGGGCCTTCATGAAATTTGCAATGAACTTCAAGACTAGATTTATCTTTAAAAGATTTCCCACATTGTTCGCAAACAAACGCATGATTAGTTTTCTTATGAGCTTTTAAGTGACTGAGCAGCGAAATTTTTGCGAAAAACTTTTTCCCACACTCTTCACATCCAAATTTTCTCTCACTGGTTATGTTACCTTGGTGAACGCTGTTTTCATGATAAATAAGATCCTTATTTTTTTCAAACTTTTTATCACATTCTGGAACACTACATGCAAACTTCAAATGAACCTTGTGTACTCTGCTTCGATGATTACGAAGGCTTGCGTTGTTTGCAAAGTTGTGCCCGCAATCCTCACAAGTATTGCTTTGACAACGGGAGTTGTGTACTTCATCTGTGTGCTGCATAAGTTGAAGATTTGTTCGAAAATATGCAGTACACTTGTCGCATTTGAGAGCTGTTTCTTCACCTCCTTCCACTCCGGTGAAATCATGCCATTCAATATAATGTTGATATATCCGTCTCCTAAATTCGTGATTCATCCTTGTAGAGACACTACAATAAATGGTAAAAGGATGCTTGCAAATAGGACACTTTTTCTGGTCCACTTCTAATCCCAAATGCTGCCAAACAAAGTGATCCACATATTTATCTTTTCTTCCCGACAAGTATGGACATCGGCTACAACGGAATTTCATGTTACGGAAGCTTCTTCTGCGTCCTTTTTTGAGTTCGTTCAGATTTTCAACATGGACCGTTTCATGAACCGCTAAATCAGTAGCAAAGGTACTAACAGTTTCACAAAAGTTGCAAGGAAACTCGCCATGCAATTTTAAATGGCTTTGGAAATCCTCTTCATTTCGAAATTTTTCTTTGCAACTTTTCACCTTACAAAAATATTTGGCGTTTTTCTCTAATACGATATCGTCCACTGTTAATCCATCTTTTGTAATAATTCTTTCCCTTTTTAAGACGTCTGCATCTTGAAAGCCTGATTCTTTTAAATGTTGTCCTAAAATGTGTTTTCGTAAGTGATTTGAAACGGTAAATTTTTTGGGGCAATAAGGACATAAAATATTCTTATCCTTTAGATTTTGTTTCAATCTAGCAACCGTCCTTTCCTTAGCGGCATTAACTTCCGGATATCCATGTTCCCTAATCCAATGTACATGAAGTTGGTCCTCTGTGAGAAAATAGGCATGGCAGTCTATTTCAGTACATTTAACCTTTTTGTCAATATCTTCAAGTCTGTTAAGGTCATGGCAATTGATATAATGTGTTAAAGGAACAGTGTCACGATTCGGGAAACGCTGTTGGCAAATGGGACACTTTACTTGAATCTCAGGCAACTCTAAATGTTCATTGAGATAATGATTCACAAAATCATGTTTCAGAAACGTTTTGTAATCGCACCTTGCACAGTGAAAAATTTCACCCTTTTTAAAATTCTTATCTTCTGACAATTCATTTTCATCTAAGTGCTCCAACTCGTGGTCGATAAGTTCCAAGGCGTTATCAATTGCAATATCGCAAATCACACAAGTAAATTTGGT